>JAWMAR010002774.1:69264-71764 GCA_036785375.1 Leucoraja ocellata | reverse complement strand
TGTCAGGCCCCGCTCCAGGAGCTCTTCGACCCCGCAACTCGGGCGGGAGAAGTCGCCGCCGCAGAAGCCCCGAAAAGCGGTCTCCCCCCCAGGGAGCCGTGGGCTCGGCGCCGTCGTCCACAGACCTGTAGAGAGCCTCCGACTCTCCGGCAGCAGCAGCAGCAGCAGCAGCAACAGCACCAGCAGCAGCAACAGCACCAGCAGCAGCAGCAACAGCACCAGCAGCAGCAGCAACAGCACCAGCAGCAGCAGCGCTCCTCCACCGCTCCGGACCCGGCCAGCTCCGCGACGGCAACGGTGAGTCGACACCTGAGTCCCCGGCTTCTTCCTGTTGGAGGCCGCTCCTCGTTACGGCCTCAACGACGACTGAGACCCGACGAGAAAAGGTCGGGTCTCAGTGCAGGGAGAAACTTATCTATATTACTAAAAGTATGATCTTGACCGCTTTTGGCCCACTGTTGTGCGATTTCCGAGAGAATGCCGCCAACTACATCATTTTTGGCCACATCGCTCAGAGCCCCCCCCCCCCCCCCCCCCCCCCTACACCTTCCTGGACCGGAGGACTTTTCCTATAGATGAAAAATCAGAGATATATTAATGTTTTAAAAAAATCCCCATTCTCTGTGCCCCACTGGCGGCAAGGGGTGGGACTATAAAACCCTGAAGTGTCTTGCCTCACTCAGACTCTGCCAGACACAGGAAGCCAGAAGGTCACGGCTCTCTGAGCTGCGAATAACACTGAACGTATTGGTTGTAAACTGTTTGCAAATTTGTTTTTCTTGGCTGTTAAAAAAAAATTCAGAATAGGTATTGGTTGTAAACAGTTTGTAAATTTGTTTCTCTTGGGTTTAAAACAAATGTTTTCAGTAAATGTATTGGTTGTAATGAGTTTTTAAATTTGTTTGTCTTGGCTATTAAACAATGGTTTCAGAAAACGAATTGGTTGTAAAGAGTTTGCAAATGTGTTTCTCTTTGGTTTAAAAGAATGTTTTCAGTAAATGTATTGGTTGTAATGTGTTTGCAAATTTGTTTCTCTTGGCTTTAAAAAAAATGTTTTCAGAAAACGTATTGGTTGTGAAGTATTTTGCAAATGTGTTTGTTTTGGCCATTAAAATGGTTGCAACAGTTTTCGGATGGATACAGCGTGAATAAACATTTAATTGGATCAGGACTGTGTTTAATTGGAACATCGGCGCTCATTCTGTGACTACTGCTTAGTGGCAAGATGGTGTCGATGACATCATTTCCGGTTAGCAGCAAGATGACGTCGATGGCGTCATTTCCGGTTCGTGGCAAGATGGCGCTGACTGCAGAAGGCACAGAGTGAAGACGTTGTTGAATAATTCAACAGAGCTGACTGCTCTGTATATGGTAAGTGTGTTTGTTGGACGTTATTTAAAACATGTTTTTCTTCTGCAGCAGCCTCAACAGGAAGCTTTAAACATTTGAATAATTCGGTTTACACATTGTATGTTTACCACGTTCTGAAGTTACTTGGCATTTTAGTATTGTTTGTGAATGTGAGTGTGTGTGTGTCTGCGTGAGTTTTTTCTGAAAATGTATTGGTTGTAAACTTTGCAAATTTGTTTCTCTGGGCTGTTAAAAAATGTTTACAGATAATATATTGGATGTAAAGATGTTGCAAATTTGATTATCTTGGCTTTAAAGCACGAGTTTTAGAAAACGTATTTGTTTTTGGATGGATAAGGCGTGAATAAACATTTTATTCGATCAGACTGTTTAATTTTAAATTTGGCGCTCATTCTGTGATTTTTGCTTGGTTGCAAGATGACGCCGATTACGTCATTTTCGGTTATCGGCCTGCTAGCGCTGAGTGCGTCATATCCGATTCGTGCAAGCAGCAAGATGGTGACGTCAAGGTGGCGGCTAGTGCAGGCGCTGCTGACTAATTCATGTCTTTACTGCTCAGTCTGTGGTGAGTGTGTTTGGTGGATGTTATTTAAAGCATGATTTAGTTTCAACAGCAGCCTCTCCAGCAAGCTTTAAAGATGCATTTTACACACTCTATATTCAATACGTTCTGAAGTTACCTGGCATTTTAGTATTGTGTGTGTGTGTGTGTGTGTGTGTGTGTGTGTGTGTGTATGTGTGTGTGTGTGTGTGTGTGTGTGTGTGTGTGTGTGTGTGTGTGTGTGTGTGTGTGTGTGTGTGTGAATTAGTCTGTGTGCGTGTGTGAATGACTGTGTGTGCGTGTGAAAGAGGCTGTGTGTGTGAATGTGTGTGTGTGAATGAATCTGTGTGTTAATGTGTGAATTAGTGTGTGTGTGAATGATTCCGTGATTGTATGTGTGAATTAGTCTGTGTGTGTGTGTGTGTGTGTGTGTATTGCGTCTGTGTGTGTGTGGATCGAGTCTGTGTGTGTGTGTGTGTGTGTGTGTGAATTAGTCTGTGTGCGTGTGTGAATGACTGTGTGTGTGTGTGTGTGAAAGATGCTGTGTGTGTGAATGTGTGTGTGTGAATGAATCTGTGTGTTAATGTG
>JAWMAR010002774.1:44264-66764 GCA_036785375.1 Leucoraja ocellata | reverse complement strand
GTGTGTGAATATATATGTGTGTGAATAGATGTGTGTGTGTATGTGAATATATATGTGTTTGTGTGTGTGAATATATGTGTGTGTTTGTGAATATATATGTGTGTGTGTGAAAATATAGGAATGTGTGTGCGCATAAATATGTGTGTGTGTGTAAATATATATGAATGTGTGTGTGTGTGTGCGTGAATCTATGTGCGCGTATGAATAGCGGGTTGCAAGTAAGGTCACAAGGTCATAGGACTTGACGCACGGAGCTGCTCAATCCATCTGGAAGACATCCGTAACTTCCGGTATATGTTATTAATGCGAGAAACGCGTACTTTCCTACCTGTTAAAAACAGCCAAAATGATGAATTTATGGTCTGAAAAAAAATTGTATAAGCTGGGGTAAGTGTGAGAGACATGTACCCAACTTTAGAATTCCAAACGTGAAGCGAAATGAAGGTAAAGAGAAGCGAGAGCAGAATGGACAACATCAGCTAAAGTGCTTGGTAAACATTGGTTGTGCAGATATCGTAATTGAAAATATCGTAATTATCGTGTTTGCTGACTGCATTTCATCATCAGTAAGGCATTATTCGTGTTTTTCTTGATTCCTTTGGTATCTAAAAATTCTCAGAAGTGATAAATCTGGCTGTACATTTTTTCTTCAGCTTGCGTTTTCATTTTCTATGTAAAAAGCTACCATGGGCGCTTAAAAAAAATACAGCCTGTCACAGTCTGCCCTCTCCTCATTCTCATCCACTTCACCTCTCGGTACTTTTCCACCGGCCCCTCCTTCTCCTCACCTGCCTGCCTGCCACTCCCCTCTCATCAGCCCAACTCTCCGCACCTGTTGCACTCAGTTGCCTCTGGTCACCTATTAACCCGGTATATAGACTCTCCTCACCGTTCACACCGTGCCAGATTGTTCTCAGCATTCATGCAACACTCTCCAGCGATTTCCCGACGGCCTACACGGATTCGAACCTGCCTGCCCCTGACCATTCCGTCCTGTCGTCTTCCCGGATATCACCTCAGCACTCTGTCCCCGACCACAGCCTTCGTCCCGTAGCTCCTTGTTTCTGTCTGCCTCTCTCCTGGGCTGTTTGGTGTATCCCTGCAACGGCTCCTCGACTTCCTGCCTGGCTTCGACTCTCCTTTCGTCTGTCCCTCGCTGATTTGTTTGCATCGTGTGTTGGATCTCCTGGTTACCGGACCTTCCGCTACCCCGACTACGTCTCCTGCCTGCCCCTGTTCGGAACCCTCGCTCAATCCTGAGCCTCTGTGTGAGTAAGGTGTACCCATTCCTGTGTTTCTACTCTTTACTGCTATTGGGTCCAAGCTATTCCCGTTACAGTACAATCTCGCCAACAATGGACTCAGCGCACACAACGTCTCCGTCAAACCGCTTCGAGAGGATTGAGCACACGCTCCTGCACCACAAAGCTATGCTCACTGCCTCCAACTCCGAGGTTCGACAGGCTGTTTCAAACCAAGAGCAAGCATTGGTTGCACTAGCCACCCAGGTCCAACAGCTGACGACCACCCTCGCCCAGGCTACACCCCATGCTTCGCCTCCGGCTCCGACAGCACCAGCTCCCGGTCCGCCAGGGCCATCACACGAGCCCTGGGTGGGAACCCCGGAGCGCTACGCTGGAGACCCAGAGGGCTGCAACCCATTCATCACGCACTGTTCCATTCTCTTCGCCCTACAGCCCTACACCTTCGCCCAGGAAGCGGCGAGAGTGGCGTTTACCATTAATCACCTGACTGGCAGAGCGCGGCTGTGGGGAACTGCTGAATAGGAGCGGCTTGCTCCTCTTGCTCCTCTTTCCAGGCCTTCGCCGCGGAGCTTCGCAAGGTGTTCGGTGAGGTTTCGATGGGTCCGGACGCTGCGGGATGTCTGCTGGGGTTGAGCCAGGGGAACCAGAGCGTCGCTGACTACGCCATCGACTTTCGCACCAGGGCACGTCAGAGTGATTGGAACGCCCCGGCCCAGTGTGATGCTTTCTTGGTGGGCTTGAATGACTATATCAAGGATGAGTTGGTGTCCCACGACCTTCCTTCTTCTCTGGATGGGCTTATCGAGCTAACAACCTGTCTGGACCGACGCATCCTGGCGAGACGTCGGGAGAGGCGACAGGGACAGGCGGTCCGCCAGCTATCCACCCAAGCTCGTTTTCCTCCGGAGACTGGACTACCCTCGTCGGGGCAACCGTCGAGGCAACCCGAACCCATGCAGGTGGGTCGCACCAGTCTCACCCCCAAGGAACGGGAACGTCGGCGTCGGGGGACCCTCTGTCTCTACTGTTGCCTGGCGGGTCATTACATCTCCAAGTGTCCAGTAAAAGGCCAGACTCGCCAGTAGCGGATGAATTACTGGTGAGTCGAACCACTGAACTTTCCTCTGCCCGACGCCCTCTTTGTCATGCCCGTCTGCTGTTGTCCGATGGTTCTCACACCCTCGCCACCTTCGCAGACGCTGGTTGTGACATTAATCTTATGGACATGGAACTAGCCCGCCAGCTAGGCATCAGTTGTGTTCCCCTGCCTAAACCAGTTCCCGCCAACGCCCTCGACGGCCATCTCCTGGGGACTGTTTCTCGCCAGACTGTCCCAGTGCGCATGCTCCTGTCTGGTAATCACCATGAGACCATCCATTCCACATCCTGCAGTCTCCCCGTCTCCCCCTCATGCTGGGTTACCCCTGGCTTCGGCGACACAACCCCAACATCGACTGGAGGACGGGGTCATCTTGGGTTGGAGCCCTTCCTGCCACCAAGTGTGCCTGAAGCAAGCCTCATCTCCTCAACCGGCCACCTGCTCCAGTTCTGCTCCAGATCTGACGGGGGTCCCAGCCGAGTACCATGACTTTGGGGAGGTTTTTAGCAAGTCTAGGGCCACCTCCCTTCCTCCTCATCGGCCCTATGTAGCGCCATAGACCTCCTGCCTGGTTCCGCTCCTCCTAAGGGGTCGCCTTTACTCCCTGTCCGTCCCTGAGAGAGGCGCCATGGAGAAATACATAAACGACTCCTTGGCTGCTGGGCTCATCCGTCCGTCCTCATCTCCTGCTGGGGCTGGGTTCTTCTTCGTGAAGAAACACAAATCTCTGCGTCCCTGCATAGATTACCGGGGGCTCAACGGCATCACGGTGAAGAATCGCTACCCTCTCCCACTCATCTCCTCTGCTTTCGAGCTCCTGGAGGGGGCCACCATCTTTTCGAAGTTGGATCTACGCAACGCTTACCACTTGGTCCGCATCAAAGAGGGAGATGAGTGGAAGACCGCCTTCAACACTACCACGGGACATTATGAATACCTGGTGATGCACTTTGGCCTCACCAACGCCCCGGCCGTCTTCCAGGCTTTGGTCATTGCGTTCTCAGAGACATGTTGAACAAGTACGTGTTCGTCTATATTGATGACATCCTCATCTTTTCACAGACCATGGAGGAACACGTACACCACGTCCAGGCAGTTCTACATCGGCTCCTGGAGAACTCGCTCTTCGTTAAAGCTGAGAAGTGCGAGTTTCACTTCCCGTCAGTCTCCATCCTAGGATACATCGTTGGCC
The DNA here is from genome assembly GCA_036785375.1 of Leucoraja ocellata. Taxonomy (NCBI): domain Eukaryota; kingdom Metazoa; phylum Chordata; class Chondrichthyes; order Rajiformes; family Rajidae; genus Leucoraja; species Leucoraja ocellata. Next base: position 63,208 of record JAWMAR010002774.1, on the reverse strand, counting down.
AAGAGAACATCAAGATGGACCCCGCCAAGGTCTCTGCTGTCACCACCTGGCCTGTTCCTGACTCCCGCAAGCAGCTCCAAAGTTTCCAGGGGTTCGCCAATTTTTACCGACGGTTCATCCGTGGCTGCAGTACTGTGGCCACACCCCTCACGGCACTCCCCTCCTCCAATGTTCCGTTCCGGTGGTCTGCCGCGGCCGACGAAGCTTTTCAGACACTCAAGACACGGTTTACATCGGCCCCCATCCTCCAAGTTCCGGATTCAGAGAGACAGTTCGTGGTGGAGGTGGAGCCTCAGACGTGGGGGTGGGAGCTGTTCTGTCCCAGCGGGCTGCCGGAGACCAGAAGCTCCATCCATGCGCCTTCTTCTCCCGACGCCTGACCCCTGCTGAGAGGAATTATGACATTGGCAACCGAGAACTGTTGGCGGTTAAGTTGGCGTTGGAGGAATGGCGTCACTGGTTGGAAGGAACCGAGCAGCCTTTCTTGGTTTGGACTGACCACAAGAACCTTGAATACCTCCAATCAGCCAAGAGGCTCAACTCTCGTCAGGCCCGCTGGTCTCTCTTCTTCACCCGCTTCAACTTCTCCCTCTCCTACCGACCTGGGTCCCGCAACGTGAAGCCCAATGCCCTCTCTCGGCAGTTCTTGGCGAAGGAGGAGCCTGTCTCTGGCCCCAAGACCATCCTCCCGTCCTCGCACAGGGTTGCCTCCCTCACCTGGGAAGTGGAGGAGAAGGTCAAGGCGGCCTTCGAGAACTAGCCGGGACCCAGCGCATGCCCTCCTGATCGCCTGTTTGTGGTTTCTGCCCTGCGGTCCGACGTCCTTCAGTGGGCCCACAGCTCTCGACTAACCTGTCATCCCGGCATTCAGCGAACCAAGGAGATGGTGCTACGGAAGTTCTTGTGGGCATCGCTGGAGGAGGACACTCGGGAGTTTGTCAACGCCTGTGCAGCTTGCAACCAGCACAAGGTCTCACACCAAGCTCCTGCGGGTCATCTGCTTCCACTGCCTGTCCCCCATTGACCATGGTCCCACATGTCCCTGGACTTTGTTACCGGCCTGCTCCCATCCAGTGGTCACGCCACCATCCTGACCGTGGTCGATTGATTTAGCAAGATGGCTCACTTCGTACTCCTGCCCAAGCTTCCGTAAGCCAAGGAAACTGCCGAGCTCATATTACTCCACGTCTTCAGGCTCCATGGTCTCCCCGTCGATGTGGTCTCCGACCGGGGACCCCAGTTTGCCTCTGTGTTCTGGAGGGAGTTCTGCACGCTTGTGGGGGCCACCGTGAGTCTGACGTCCGGATTCCATCCCCAGTCCAACGGCCAAACTGAGAGGAAGAATCAGGAGATGGAGATGGCGCTGCGATGTATGGTGTCCAAGCATCCCTCCTCCTGGTCCCAGCAGTTGTTGTGGGTGGAGTACGCCCTCAACACCTTGACAAGCTCGGCCACTGGGTTCTCCCCTTTCCAGTGTGCCTACGGGTTCCAGCCTCCACTGTTCCCGGCGCTGGAGAAAGAGGTTTCATGCCCGTCCGTCCAGGCCTTCATTCGTCGCTGCCGCATGACGTGGACCCAAGCCAGGGCGTCTCTTCTCCGCTCCGTGGACCGTTACGCCACGGCTGCCAACCGCCACCGCACCCAAGCCCCCACCTACCTCGCGGGCCAGAAGGTGTGGCTGTCGACCCGGGACCTTCCCTTGAGGGTGGAGTCCAAGAAGTTGGCACCCAAGTTCATCGGTCCCTTTGAGATCCAGAAGGTCATCAACCCAGCGGCTGTGGGGCACAAGTTGCCTCATTCCATGCGGGTCCATCCTACGTTCCACGTGTCCAGAGCAAAGCCAGTCCGGGAGAGCTCCCTGGTCGCCGCAGTCCCTCCTCCTCCACCTCCTCGTCTCATCGACGGAGGACCCGCCTTTACGGTGCACCGCATCCTGCGCTCCCGCCGTCGCGGGAGGAGTCTCCAATACTTGGTCGATTGGTAGTGTTACGGTCCAGAGGAGAGGTCCTGGGTTCCTGCTCGACACATCCTGGACGCCTTCCTCATCAGGGAGTTTCACAGGCGTCATTCCGACCAGCCGTCCAAGTCCGCCACACCTAGAGGGTTCGCCGGCCCTGAGACTCTGTCCGCTCATCCGTCTGAGGCACCCAGTGACGACGCGACGGAGCTTTCCTCTGATGCTATGGAGGAATATTAGCCTTCCTCCGGTCCCCCTCCTCACACCCAACTCTGCGTGGGATTGGGTTTATTTTCATTATTGTTTTTGTTTTGTTTTGAGGGGGGGGGGGTTCTGTCACAGTCTGCCCTCTCCTCATTCTCATCCACTTCACCTCCCGGTACTTTTCCACAGGTCCCTCCTTCTCATCACCTGCCTGCCTGCCACTCCCCTCTCATCAGCCCAACTCTCCTCACCTGTTGCACTCAGTTGCCTCTGATCACCTATTAACCCGGTATATAGACTCTCCTCACCGATCACACAGTGCCAGATTGTTCTCAGCATTCATGCAAGGCTCTCCAGCCATTTCCCGACTGCCTACGCGGATTCGAACCTGCCTACCTCTAACCATTCCGTCCTGTTGTCTTCCCGGATATCACCTCAGCCTTCTGTCCCCGACCACGGCCTTCGTCCTCGACCTCCTGGTTTCTGTCTGCCTCTCTCCTGGGCTGTTTGGTCTATCCCTGCAACGACTCCTCGACTTCCTGCCTGGCTTCGACTCTCCTTTCGTCTGTCCCTCGCTGATTTGTTTGCATCGTGTGTTGGATCTCCTGGTTACCGGACCTTCCGCTACCCCGACTACGTCTCCTGCCTGCCCCTCTTCGGAACCTTCGCTCAATCCTGAGCCTCTGTGTGAGTACGGTGTACCCATTCCTGTGTTTCTACTCTGTGTTACAGTATCGTAATAAAGTTCATGACCAATTATACCTGCCTGATTCTGTGCTGCTATTGGGTCCAAGCTATACCCGTTACAATGATTGGGTTGGAACAAAGCCAGATGTTATCTATCCACCATATTAGTTCCATTTTGGCTTGGATTGGTAGTTTCATAGGTCTATCAAAGTGCCCTCCATTAATTTTGAGCGCTTGTATTTTTGCTCTCTGTAAGTTTTGGTAATGTAGAGGTCCAAATTGTGTGGCTGGAAAAGCAGCCACCATTTTACCAATTACTTTCCTACCAATCTGATGGATGGTTTCCTGATGTCAATGAGGTTATTGCAAGCCTCTATTAAATCTCTAGCCTTCTCCTTAGGTAGTGTCACCGACGTGTGAATTGAGTCAATGGTGAACCCCAAATAGTTCATAGTATTGGAAGGCGTTAGTTTAGATTTAAGTGGATGGATGATAAATCCCAGTTTTTCAAGTAATTGTTTTGTGGATGTTACTATTTGTATGGCCAATTCCAAAGTTTTTCCCACAATGAGTATGCCATCTAAATATGCCATAACCATGTGTTTACGTTTCCGTAGAAACGCTAGGGCTGGTTTTAAATTTTTTGTGAACAGCCTGGGGGCTGGTGATAGGTCGTTTGGCAGTGTTTTATACTACCAGAGTTGGCCCATCCAGTTAAATTGTAAGTAACATCTGTGGTCACCTCGTATAGGCACTGTATAGTAAGCATCTTTTAAATCGATGCTGGCCATGAAGTAACCTTTGGAAATTAATTGTTTAGCAGTAACAAAGGTTTCCATTTTAAAGTGAATATATTGTACAAATGTATTCAATTTTGTCAGATCGATGATGATACGACAACCTCCATCTTTTTTGACTTTGGTAAATATATTGGACACGAATTCTAATGATTCATGTTGTGTTTCCTCAATTACACCTTTTTTGTAAAGCCGCTCCAGTTCTACTTGTGCCTCTGATTTTTCTTTATCAGAGAGTACGAACACTCGGTTTGGTATATGTTGAACTGGAGGGCTATACTGGTGTATAAACTCTATTGCATATCACTGGATACTGCTTAAAATGTAAGTATCAGTTGTTAACATGCTCCATGCATTGAGAAAATAGTGTAATCTCCCACCAACCTCCATGCTCTCCATATTTTTTAGGGAACCAGACCCACCTACCTCCATTGTTACCGGTGGCAGGTTTACTTCTTTTTGTAGTGCCTTCGTTGTTGTTGTTGCGCTGGTGTCTGTTTTTTTTCTGTTTGGTTGGCGTTGGAGGTCCCCGCATCCTCCAAGAAGGCCGGCCTGGGCCATGGCCTAAAAAAGACTCATGTTTGGAATACCGTGCCTTCGAGCTTTCACCACTTCTACTGGTGGGTGTGTAGGGGTGCTGTCTTTGGCTGTAGTGGGTTTGCGTTGGTGTTCCTTTTATTAGTCACAGGGTTTAGGCTTCCTCATCGAGTTATTTTACTTGTTTCGACAGGTTGCCACCAAACAAGAGTATAGGTGGTTTTGAGGTCCCGGGTTTCCACAGTCCTGCGAATTTTTGGGTTCAGTGTAGGTTGTATGGCACTTTTCCTGATGTTGTTTATCTCATACTGGGTATTACAGAATAGTGCCAGTGCATCTTGTTGGTCCTGGGACATGTCCTTTTCGTCCACTGTACTGGCAAATGCTGTTATCCCTGTGGTCAGTAATTTCAGTACTTTTTGCAATTTTACATCCATGCTCCTGACTCCTGTTCCAATGTGTTTCCATATGCAGTTGTTTACTATTGGAACGTTTAGAGATATGCAATTGCCCGGTGCCTGGTGCCTCGCTGTGGTGTTCAGTACAGCCTGCTCTTGTAGCTGATTTAGAGACATGTAGTCTATGCTGGCAGCAAGCTTTGGCTCCAGATTTTTACCAGTCTGATCCTGCTGTATAAAATTGGACACCATGTCCAGTAGGTTTTCTTCCTGCAACCCATGCACACTTATCTTTTCTTCTGCGGACCCCTCTTCCAGGTCAGCTCAGAACTGACCCGCAGTGCTTTCCTCCGATAAGGTGGAAGCACTGTGCAGCCCTTGAAAATGTACTGCTGTGGGTTTATCATGGGGCCCACAGTGATCCGACTCAATCTCCCGGAGTCTTTCACGCTGGAGCAAATGCTCCACACACCGCTCCATTCGGCTCCAGCTTTCTCGGTCGCTGGCCGCCCGCGATGGTTCAAAGTCGGACTCCTCTGAGTCCACGACCTTGTTCGTTTTGTGTCTAGCCTTGCTGCCCGGCCGCGTGGATTTGGCCATTGCGGAGGCGACATCGGGCACAGCTGATCAAACTTCGGGTGATACAAGTGCCGTCGGCTGCTGCTGCTGCTGCTGGCTGCCCGCTGCTCCCTCCCTCTCAAGCTTTGTCGCAGCCCTCGTCTTCTTTGTTTTGTCCATTCCTACTGTAGCGGGAAATGGGAACAAAAAAGACCGCAGAGTAAACGCTTACTTGCTATTAGCGGCTTTTCCTGCGGGGGAACGTCTTTCCACCGCGCCTGACGTTTCGCAAAGCGTGCAGCGTAATGGCACACATGCGTCTTGACGGGGTGCTTCCCGTAGTCACTCACGTGACTCCGAAGTAAAACAGCAGTCGAAGTAACATAGTAAGACTTAGAGAAGATCAGAACTACCAGATGGTCTTTGCAATTATGAGGCCGGGAGCGGAGGGCACGTAATCGCTCACCGTAACACCTCAACAAATAAAGATCAAACTTCAAACTAGTAAGTTCTCGTTTAATCTTACTATTTTATTTCGTAGACACGCGAGTGATTCCTTGAAGATTTCAAAGCTCTGTGATTTCATGCCGTGAGAAACGAGACTCCACAACCACGGCTGCTTCATTGACAGATGAGGGAAACATTCATGATGAATAAATAATAGTAACTCCTCTCATTCGGGAGTAACTAACCACTGAACCTAAGTAGAGCTTGCAAATACCCCCTGGTCTGGCCATGGGTTAATATGAATTCATTCAGAAGTTCGTTCGCCCACCCCGCAGTCGCCAGGATGTGGTCCAGCGGAACGTACACAACCCTTGCTGCTGATATTGTAGCAGCCCTGGTGGAGTGAGACTCGAATATATGTCAGTATCTACTCCTGGATGAGCCAGCCCTGTTCCAATCACATGGGGATGGTCCAACCCAATACCCTTTTAAACGTTTCTTGTAATTATCAGCATTGCTTGTTCCGAGCCTCTAAGGACTTCATAAACCTGACGTATTGTTATATATGTGTGACCATAACCGAAGGTTCATGAGGTATGCCATGAAACTTGTTTGGGATTTCATGTCTACTCTGCTTAACCAAACATAAAACATAATATGATTTGCAGATGTAACCATCCTATCCAGCCACAATATGTAGTGACTTAACCCATTGGCTGGACCAGCGCCATGAGGACAACTGCCTTATGAGAGCCGAGCCAACTAAGGATGTAGCTGTAGCCCCCTGGTGCAAATAGTGTTAATACCACATCAATATCCCATGCTGTCCTGTGCTTGTCCCGGGAGAGCTTATGTGAAAAATATCCTTTATAACTCGATATTAGGGGGTGAAACCCGCCAAAGTGGGTCCCTGTTGTTGCAGTAAATAAGATGGGAAAGCACGTTGGGCACAGTTAATGGTCCTATAAATTGATTTAGTCAAATACCCAGTTGAAACGAATCCAAGTTGTCAGTTACCTGTGCCGTATTAGATGTGACTTAAGTATTTAAACAACACATCCCCTTTCCTGAAGAGGAAATGTAATGCTTTCCTGTCTTCGTGCAATCCCTGCATTTGCAGCCATCACATAAATGAATTGGACTTGCAGAGGTTGGTGACAACAGCCCAACGCATCACCGGTTCCTCACCTCCCTCCATTGAGTCTGCCCAAAGCAAGCGATGTCTGCGAAGGGCGCGCAGCATCGTCAAGGATTGCTCTCATCCCAGCCACAGACTGCCTCCTCCGTTGCCGGACCAGCGGGTTCAGGAACAGCTTCTTCCCTGCGGCTGTTACTCTACTTAACTCTGCACCTAGGCGATTTCCAGTCACCCCACCCCCCGGACGCCTTCCCCGAGGAAAAATACACTATTGCTAATGTATGTATATATATATTTGACTGTTCCATTATTCTATGTTCGCTCTTCTAGATGAGATGCTATCTGCATTTCGTTGTCTATGTACTTTATACTGCACAATGACAATAAAGATTGAATCTGAATCTGAATGTGAATCTGAACGGTTATGGGAGCCGCGCCTCGGTAGCGAGGATGGAGCCGCGAGCAATGGCAGAGAGCAAGCTGGACCGTCGGAGAGCGAGGAAGGCCGCCGAGAATGAAGGGGGTCTCCCGGTGCGGCGGCGGCAGGCAGGAGGTAGAATTATTAAGCCAACCTTTGTAACTTTGTCGGCGTCAAAATGTGGCGAGACTTGTGTACAGCCTCGGTGAGGTTCTGATACATGATTTTACCGGGTTGTCTGCAAAACTAAGTATTTCATAGTTTCTTACCTGGGTGCACGTAACAATAAAGCACCATTGAATAATTGAACATCTTGCAAACGCATACACTTACACTCACACACACACACACACCAAATGATTTGCACAATCTCACACATTCACACTTAAATACACATGCTAACACACTCATGCACGGACACGCACACTCAAACTGTCACACAAACACACAATAAACAATGCGAGTCAGGATGCACCTCTGGTGAAGTTTAGGTTAGTTTATTTTCAGTTTCGTTTAGTTTATTGTCACGTGTACCCAGGTACAATGAAATGCTTTTGCTGCGTATAGATAGCTTTTACAGTGTATCGATGCACGATAAGAGGATAACGTTTAGTGCAAGGTAATGCCAGGAAAGTCCCATCAAGGATCGGCCGAATGTCACCAAAGAGGTAGATAGTAGTTCAACACTGGTTGCGATAGGATGATTCAGTCGCCTGATAACAGCGAGGAAGAAACTGTCCTTGAATCTGGAGCTGTGCGTTTTCACACGTCTCTATCTGTTGCCTGATGGGAGAGGGGAGAAGAAGGAATGGCCAGGGTGAGAATCGTTGACTTTGCAGCTGGCCTTGCCGAGGCAGCGTGAGATATAACTGAGTCAATGGAAGAGAGATTAGTGTGTGCCATCGTCCGGATTACGTCCACAATTTGCTGCAATTACTTACTGTCTTAGATGGAGCTTCTTCTTCTTGCGATTGAGTCATAAACCAAATAAATAGTTAGATCTCAAGCCGGCGTTGAGCAGCCAGGTTGTTGTCTCTGTTGGCGTCAATGTCAGCCAGACCCTGACACAGCTCCATTTGGTGGGTGGTAGAGCGGGCACCCAGAGATGACATGGTTGGCTGTATGTTGTTCTGCTGCACATTCACAGGCTGGGCTCTGGCGGAGCTCCCATCTCCACACGCTGGCATTGAAACGCCAGCTTCAGTACCAAGTCTGTTGACCTGCACCCATGCTTATCTGGGGAGGTCAGACCCTGGACAGCTTTTATCTGGTGAATAGATGTAGCTGTGTAATGGAGACGAGGTTGTCTTCCACTCCTGTGACCACTTTGTGACTATCCAGTGTGCGTTTGCCTCAGTTGGCTGGATGGATGCTAGGAGTTGTTTTCCATGCGGAGCAAAGGGGTGACGGGACTTCAGTCGGGGTGGCCTCTGCTCTCTGCTGATAGCCTGATGGAGGAGGTGATCTGGGTCTACAGCACGATGAGATGATGTCAGAGTTGCTGCTTGCCTTCGAATCCATGCAGGCGGAATGCCTTCAAGTATAGGGAGCTGCTCAACTAGAGTAGGTTGAAGGCACCCAGTGATGATTCACAAGGTGCTGTTCAGGCTCGTGTCTACCAGGCGAGTATGTCTACTACTACTCCATACGTTTGCGCAGTACTCAGCCGGGGCATACACAAGCGCCAATGCAGAGGTGTGAATGGTTGATGGGCTGGCTCCCCAACTTAGCGACCGACTCAGCTTTATTCAGCTGGCCAGATGGAGCTGTTCCCAAACCAAGCTGCGATGGTTTTTGATAAAATGCCTTATATGGTGCAACTGTAGATGTTGGTGAGAATTGTAGGCGGCATGTCGATATACATATGCCTTCTCAGAACATGAATAGTTGGCGCTTTCGCTTAGGACCCTTCTTCAGACTGATTCTGGTAGGAAGGGGAGAAGGCTGGAGCAGAGGGAGGCGGGAAAAGAGGTATTGAATGATGTGCGGATGCAGATTAATAGAGTTTTATAGTCGTGTGGTTGCTACCTATCAGAACTGAACAAGGAGGAGGACACAAATGCAGGCTCAGACACAGGGCAGATCAGTCTTCAGAGTTTAATCGGTCCAAGTCGGTACACAGGTAAGCAAAACAGAGGCAACAGTACAATCTAGGAGCAGGCAAAAAACAGAGGTCGAAAAACAGGCAATGGTCGAGGTCACAAGATTTCTAGAGCTGGAACGAGGTGATACCAAGTAGCATACACGACGAACTGGCAATGAGCACTAAAACACAAAGGGCTTAAATACAGACTAGCAGGGGATAACGAGACACAGGTGAAACACATCAGGGCGGGGCCAATAATCACATGAGGGTAAACGACCTGATAGGAAATGGGACCTGAAACAAGAGGAGATGCGAGACACCAAAATAAAACAAGAATGCACACTCTAATACTAAAAAACAATAAGAAACAGAAACTAGATCAAACCCGAGACCTGACAGTACACCCCCCCCCCTCCACGGCCGGCTCCCGACGGCCCAGGATCTTCAGGATGTTGGCGCCGATATTCCCTGATAAGTTCCGGGTCGCATATGTTGCGAGCCGGCACCCAAGACCGCTCCTCAGGTCCATAACCCTCCCAATCCACGAGATACTGACAACCACGACCACGCCGGCGCATACCCAGCAACCGGCTGACCGTAAACACCGGACCCCCATCAAGGAACCGGGGGGGGGGGCGGAAGGGGTATGGAGGCAGGGACCAGAGGACTTTCCTGAAATGGCTTTAGTCGGGAGACTTGGAAAGTAGGGTGGACCCTCATGGCACGGGGGAGTTTGAGACGAACCGCCACATGATTGATGACCTTCGATATGGGGAAAGGACCAACAAAACGAGGAGCCAGCTTCCGGGATTCCACCCTCAGAGGTAAGTCTCGAGTGGAGAGCCACACCTTTTGGTCAGGCGAGTATACCGGCGCCGGCGTTCTTCCACGATCAGCCATCCTCTTGTAACGCGCAGAACTGCGCAACAGCATCTGACGAGCCCCATTCCAAACCTTGCGACAGCGACGGATGAGAGCCTGAGCGGAGGGCACACTGGACTCCTTCTCCACAGCAGGGAACAATGGCGGTTGATAACCGTAGGCACACTGGAATGGAGAGAGACCAGAGGAGGAGCAAGGAAGTGTGTTGTGTGCATACTCCACCCAAATAAGGTGTTTGCTCCAAGTTGAAGGGTTCTGTGCCACCAAGCACCGTAGTCCTGTCTCCAATTCCTGGTTAAGGCGTTCAGTCTGTCCATTGGATTCCGGGTGATAACCAGATGCAAGGCTGACCGTGGCGTCCAACAGAGAACAAAACTCCTTCCAAAACCTGGACACGAACTGAGGCCCCCGGTCAGACACAATGTCTCTGGGAAATCCATGAATGCGAAAAACATGAGACAGCATGACCTCTGCCGTTTTCTTGGCGGAGGGAAGCTTGTGCAACGGAATGAAATGGACCATTTTAGAAAATCTGTCCACCACAGTCATGACTGAGGTGTTACCTTCAGAAGAGGGTAGGCCCGTGACAAAGTCCATGGAGATGTCTGACCAGGGGCGTGAGGGGACAGGCAGCGGATTCAGGAGGCCAAAGGCGGCCCGACGCGAGGTCTTGTTCCGAGCACAAATACTGCAGGCGGCGACGTACTCCTTAATCCGCCTCTCCATTGAAGGCCACCAATACCTTTGTTTGACCACAAACAGGGTTCGGCGGACACCGGGATGACAGGAGATCCGAGACGTATGAGCCCAGTGAATCACCTGTGAACGAAGAGACTCGGGAACAAACAGACGATTAGAAGGACACCCTAGCGGAGACTGAACACCAGCAGTTGCCTCGGAAACTCTATTCTCAATCTCCCAAGTAACTGCCCCAACAAAAGAGGAAGCAGGCAGAATGGGAGTTGAAACCTTAGGGGACGGGTCAGGATCAAACTGTCTGGAGAGAGCATCAGGTTTGCCATTCTTGGCACCAGGGCGGTAAGACAGTACAAAATCAAATCGATTAAAGAAGAGAGCCCACCTTGCTTGGCGCGAGTTGAGGCGTTTGGCTGACTTGATGTATTCCAGGTTCTTGTGGTCTGTCCAAACTAGAAACGGCTGCTCTGTGCCCTCCAACCAGTGTATCCATTCCTCCAAGGCTGTTTTAACCGCTAACAGTTCACGGTTACCCACATCGTAATTTCTCTCAGCAGGAGAAAGTTTCTTTGAGAGGAAAGCGCAGGGATGTAATCGACCATCTGTGGAGGATTTCTGGGAGAGTACGGCCCCGATACCCACACCCGAGGCGTCCACCTCAACCACGAACTGGAGTGATGGGTCAGGGTGAACCAGGATGGGGGCTGAGGAGAAGCTCCTCTTGAGTTTCATAAAAGCAGCTTCTGCTTGAGGGGACCAAGAGAAAGGTACGTGGGGCGAGGTAAGAGCATGGAGTGGTGCAGCAGTGACACTAAAGTTCCGGATAAACTTCCTATAAAAATTAGCAAACCCAAGGAACCCCTGAAGTCGCTTACGACTGGAGGGTGTAGGCCAGGTGGCCACAGCACTGACCTTGCTCGGGTCCATCTGTATACCAGCAGGTGATACAACATAACCAAGGAATTGAACAGTGTTAACATGAAATTCACATTTCTCAGCTTTCACAAACAGATAATTTAGGAGCAAACGTTCCAGCACATGGTGTACATGCTGCACATGGGAAGTTTCGTCTGGAGAAAAGATCAAAATGTCATCAAGGTACACAAACACAAATCTGTTCAGCATGTCCCGTAATACATCATTAACCATTCCTTGAAAAACTGCTGGAGCATTAGTAAGACCAAACGGCATGACCAGATATTCATAATGACCACTGGGTGTGTTAAACGCAGTTTTCCATTCATCCCCCTCCCTTATCCTCACCAGATGATAAGCATTTCTAAGATCTAACTTGGTGAATACCTTAGCGTCTTTTAACAGTTCAAATGCAGAGGAGATAAGAGGAAGAGGATATCTGTTTTTAACAGTAATGTCATTGAGTCCTCTGTAGTCAATGCAGGGCCGAAGTGTACCATCCTTCTTATCCACAAAGAAGAATCCAGCTCCTGCAGGTGAAGAGGAAGGTCTGATGATCCCAGCAGCAAGGGCGTCGTCAATGTATTTTTCCATGGCGAGCCGCTCAGGTGAAGACAAGGAGTAGAGATGACCCTTAGGAGGCGCTGTACCTGGCAGAAGGTCGATGCAGCAGTCGTACGGTCTATGCGGCGGAAGAGATGTGGCCTTGGCCTTGTTGAACAACTCCTTAAGGTCTAAATAACATGAGGGAACCTTGGAGATATCTGGAAAATCCTCCTCCCTTGAACGGGGAGGCTGCTGGAGGGTGGCCATGGAAGATCCCAGCAAACTGCTCCTTGATGGATCCTTCATAGACTCAGGAGAAGAATCATGCAGATAGATGAGTTTACAGTTATTCCCCCAAGAAATTACTTCCCCAGTACCCCAGTTCATGTGAGGATTATGGTAAGACAGCCAAGGGAGCCCCAAAACCAGAGGATGAAGAGGACAGTCGAGGAGATGAAAACTGATGGTCTCAAGGTGATTACCTGCCATGACGAGTTGAACAGGTTGAGTTCGGTGAGTTACCCTGTACAGTAGGCGCCCATCCAGTGCACTAGCCTCCAGAGGACTTTGAAGCTGTTCACGTTCCAGCTCCAATTCATCAGCCAAGCGAATGTCCATGAAGTTATCATCTGCCCCAGAATCAACCAAAGCCTGCAGGGAGTGCCACTGGGAATGCACCAACAATTGTACCGTCGACAATTGACGAGAGGAATGGCTTATAGGAGTGGTACAACTCACCAATGTCCTCTCTTTCATTGGTGAGCCTTCTTTTACTGAACAGCTGTTCAACAAATGTCCCAGTTCACCACAGTAAAAACACCTCCCCTCCCTTAGGCGGCGCTGCCGTTCCTCCGGGCTGAGTTTGGCTCGTCCCACCTGCATGGGCTCCTCCGAAGAGACAGGTGGCGCTGTAGGCTGACTCGACCGGCCGAGAGGGAACAAGTCCCGACCGGAAGGCGAAGGGCGACGCTGCCGCCACGGCTGGGAGGAGGAACGAACTGCTGCCGATCTCCTCTCTCGCTCTCTTTCTCTGAGCCTAGCGTCACTCTGGACAGCCAGGGAAATCATAGACTCGAAGTCGGAAGGCAGGGTTAGTGGAGCCAATTGATCTTTGATAGCTTCAGACAATCCATTGCGAAAAGCATCCAACAAAGCAGCCTCATTCCATCCACTCTTAGCAGCAACAAAATCAATAGCAAAATCCATAACTGAGCGATTACCTTGTTTCATGGAGACCAGGTTCTGTGAAGCCTCCCGGCCAGGATTGGAGTGATCAAACGTGCGGGACAGAGCTTCCATGAACAGGACCGACGTCTGGCAAACAGGAGAATTCCGAGACCACTCCGCCGTGGCCCAAGCCTCCGCCCTACCCAACAGGTGCGTGATGATAAAGGCTACTCTTGAGCGTTCTGATGGAAAGGACGCCGCTTGAAGTTCGAAATGCAGTCCACATTGAATCAAAAAACGTCTACACTTCTCCGATTCCCCTAAAAGGTGTTCCGGTCTTGCCAGGTGGACGAATGGAGATGCTGCAGCAGCCGTGGCCCTCGGAGCTCCTGGAGACACAGACAAGGAAACAGACTCGGCAGGCACGGGAGCCGCAGCAGGAAACAAAGAATTCAGCCGAGTAACCAGGTGTTCAAACCGAGAACTTAAAGTGTTCACCTGTGAACCGATGTCCACCTGGAACCCCTGCTGACGCTCGCCGAGGTCCCGGAACCCGGCGACGATCGAAGTGAGTTGACCCTCATAATGCGAGATGCGCTCCTCTTGCTTCTGGAGCACTGCACGAAAAGGATCAGAGCCCGCTGAGTCCATTGTTGGCCAGTTCATAATATCAGAACTGAACAAGGAGGAGACACAAATGCAGGCTCAGACACAGGGCAGATCACTCTTCAGAGTTTAATCGGTCCAAGTCGGTACACAGGTAAGCAAAAGAGAGGCAACAGTACAATCTAGGAGCAGGCAAAAAACAGAGGTCGAAAAACAGGCAATGGTCGAGGTCACAAGATTTCTAGAGCTGGAACGAGGTGATACCAAGTAGCATACACAACGAACTGGCAATGAGCACTAAAACACAAAGGGCTTAAATACAGACTAGCAGGGGATAACGAGACACAGGTGAAACACATCAGGGCGGGGCCAATAATCACATGAGGGTAAACGACCTGATAGGAAATGGGACCTGAAACAAGAGGAGATGCGAGACACCAAAATAAAAACAAGAATGCACACTCTAATACTAAAAAACAATAAGAAACAGAAACTAGATCAACCCGAGACCTGACACCGCCACTCTCTCTCCCCCTCTATAACCCGTCTCACTGCCACCCTCTTGTTCCCCTCACTCCCCCTCTCTCTTCCGCCACTCTGTACCCACTCTCTCCCCCTCCCCCTCTCCCCCTCCCTCCTCCTCCATCCCTCCCTCTCTCACTCACCCTCTCTCTCGCCGTCTCTCTCCTTATTCTCACCACATCTCTCTCTCCCCAGTATCTCTCTCCCTCTCCCGCCTTCTTTCTCTGCTGCTCCCACACTCTCTCTCCTTCTCGCATCCCCCTCTCTCTCTCCGTTTCTCCCTCCTCTCTCTATTCGCCTCTCCCCCTCTACGTCTTATCTCTCTATCTCCCCCCTCTCTCTCCCTTTCTCTCCCTTCTCTCTCCCTCTTCCCACCTCTTTCTCTACCCCCGCCTCTCTCTCACATCTCGTCCCCTATCCCCATCTCTGTCTCCTCTATCTCACCCCATCCCCCCTCTCTCTCGCCCATTTTCTCTCCCTCTCCCGCCACTCTCTCTCCCTCTCCACCACTCTCTCGCCCTCCCCTCCCTGTCTCTCTCCCCCATCTCTCTATCCCCTCTTTCTCTCTCCGCACCTGTTTCTCTCTCCCCGCCTATCTCTCCCCCTCTCTATACCCCCACTCTGTCTCTCCCCGTCTCTCTCTCTTCTGTCACTCTCCCCCTCTCTCTCCCGGTCTACCTTTCTCCCCACTCTCTCCATCCCCCATTTCCCTCTCGCCATCTTTCTCTCGCCCTCTTCCTCTCCCCTCTCCCCTCTCTCCCCCACTCTATCTCCCTCTCCCTACTCCCTCTCTCCCACCCTCTCGTACCACCTGTCTCCCCCAGTATCTTCCTCCCATCTCCCCTCTCCCCCTTCCCCCTCACTCTCACCCCCTTTCTCTCCCACCACTCTATCTCCTCGCTCTCACCCGCTCTCTCTCCCCCGCCCTTTCTCCCCTTCCGTCTCCCCTTCTCGCCCCACTCTCTCTCTCTCCCACTCTCTCTCCCCCTCTCTCACCCTGTCTCTCTCTGCCCCCTCTCCCTCCCCTTCTCTCACCCCCCCTCTCTACCCTCTCTAGCCTTCTCTCTCCCCACTCTCTTGCCCCTCTCTACCCTCAATATCCGCCCATTCCCTCGCCCCTTTCTCTCCCTCTCTCTCCCTGTCTCCCCCTCTCACCCCTCTTTCGCTCCCCTGCCCCTCTGCCCCCACGTCTCCCCATCCGCTCTCACTCTCCCTAGCTTCCCCCCTCTCGCCCCTCTTGCCCCCTCTCATTTCTCCCACCCTTTATTTGTCTCTCCCCGCCCCTCTCTATCTCCCCGCCTATCTCTCTCTCTCTCTCTCTCTCTCTCTCTCTCTCTCTCTCTCTCTCTCTCTCTCTCTCTCTCTCTCTCTCTCTCTCTCTCTCTCTCTCTCTCTCTCTCTCTCTCTCTCTTTCTCTCTTTCTCTCTTTCTCTCTTTCTCTCTCTCTCTCTCTCTCTCTCTCTCTCCACCCTCTCCCCAGGGCTGGAATAAGATGAAGAGAGGCTATTCCACTTTTGAGGCCCCGCCCAATTCCCCACCCCCACGACGAGATGAAGATGGAACATTCCACCAGATTGACACCGATGTGGTGCCGAGCGTGGCCACTGAAGTAAGGGCTGGAAAGCTGCGATTTTTATTTATTGTTAGTGCTAGTAACGAGATAGAAGCTTAAAACACTATTATTCTGAAATGCAACGCAAGGGAAATTACTGAAATGTTGTTTCGAGACTACAGTGCGTTGTGACAGCATATTTAAGGCCTATGATTGTATCAACAATATTATACACCAGGCCCGTACGAAGCTTTCCAAAAAAGGGGGAGGCTTGGCAGGATTAATAACATTTTATGTGAAATAAGTCCAGGCAGCGCATATCACAAGCGCGACCCTTGCGCCCGGAGTCTAGGGTCCGCTTAAGGGCCCTGGAAGCTCGGGGTTTTAGCTGCTCTCTGGTGCATTCTTTGCCTTATTTTGGAGCATTTTGTACCAAATTTCTGACCAATATTTCAGAAATAATTTTGGTTGAGAAGAGTGTTTGGAATGGGATGATTGGGTTCATTGTGTATACATTTTTTAAAATTAATAATTGAAGCTGTCTTTGTTTTACAAATCACGTTGTACTGTAAAATGTTATTTAAAATGTTATAAAGGAGCATGCAAACACTATAAATTGAATTGAATTGAATTGAATCCTTTATTCGTCGAAATGTCGTTTCCTGCAGCCATACATATAATAATAAACAACACACAATAAACAGAAACTAACATCCACCACAGTGAGTTCACCAAGCACCTCCTCACTGTGATGGAGGCAAAAAGTCTTAGGGTTACTGTCTCTCCCCTCATCTTCTCCCTCTGCGCTGAGGCGATACCCCACCGGGCGATGGTAAGTTACAACACCATACCATACAATACAATACAATACAATACAATATTTATTGTCATTTGAGCCTCAGTGAGGCTCAAACGAAATTCCGTTTCAACAGCCATACAAACAAAGCCAATTTCCTACAGACATACACACAATTTAATTCACACAAACATCCTTCACAGTGAACCCACTGTGATGGAAGGCAAAGTATTTTCTCTCCCCTGTTCTCCATTTCTCTCCCGATGTCCAAGCCCCAGCCGGGCGATGATAAGTTCTAAGGCCATTTTTAGGCCGTGCCGGGCGATTTACGGCCCCGGTCCCGGTCTAAATGTCACAATGTTGGAGCCCCCGGTGGGCGCTGTATTGTCCCACGGCCATGAAGCCGCGCCGGGCGATGTACGGCCCCGCTCCGGGTCGTTCCAACCCCGCGACACGGGCTGGAGAAGTCGAGTTGCGGGAGCTCCGGGAAGCGGTCTCCTCAACCGGACCCGCGAGCTCCCGATGTCCCAGTCCACCGGACCTGCGGCTGCGTTGCTGGAGTTAGTCCCGCGGTTCAAGCTCCGCGGCCCGGGGGGTGGTCGAAGCTGCCACTTCCGGAATAAAATACTGTAAGTTTTGCAGTAAATTAAACCTTTTTTTAGAAAATGTTTTCTGTGTTGATTTGATTGCCTGTTACTGTACGACTATGTTAGTATGTGCATATTAAAAATATGATGCAAAATGAGTCGCTAACTATGGAGTAAACATTTTTCGGTATTGTTATCAAGGAATGAAAGCAGTTCCAATTGTTTGATATTTTTCATATGGAGAGAACATATAATTGCTTTATAACCTACCTTAATTTTGCAATCGCACTAACGATATTTCCCTTTCCCTCCACATTCCTCCACCACCCCCCACTCCAACCACCTATCTCTCCCTCCCCATCTCTCTCTCCCCCTTCCCCTCTCTCCCCTCTCTACCCCCGTTCTATCTCCCCCTCTCTGTCTACCTTACTCCCCCCATTCTCTCACCCCCTCTCACTCTCTCCCTCTCTCTCCCTCGCTCTCTCTCTCTCCCCATCTCTCTCTCTCCCCTCTCCCTCTCACCCTCTCTCTCTCCCCATATTCTCTCCCCAATTCTTTCCCCCTCTCTCCCTCCTCTCCGTCCCTCTCTCCCGCTCTCTCTCCGCCCATTTCTTCCCTCTCTCTCTCTCTCTCTCTCTCTCTCTCTCTCTTCTCTCTCTCTCTCTCTCTCTCTCTCTCTCTCTCTCTCTCTCTCTCTCTCTCTCTCTCTCTCCCACTCTTTCTATCTCCAGGACTATCTCTCTTTCCTCTCTCTCCCCCTCTCTCTCCTCGTCTCTCTTTCTCGTCTCTCTCCCCCTCTCTCTCTCCGTATCTCCCTCTCCTCTCTCTCTCCTCTCTCTGCCTCCCTCTCTCTCCTTCTATCTATCTCCCTGTCTCGCCCCTTCCTATCTCTCGCCCTCTATCCCAACCACCTTCTCTCTCCGCCCCTCTCTCCCCTCTCTATCTCCCCCCTGCCTCCCTTCTCGCGCCCCTCCCTTTCCCCTTCTCTCTCCCCATCTCTCCCCCTCCGCCCCTCTCCCCCCCCCCGTCTCTCTCCCCTATCTCTACCCCCTCTCCCCCCTCACCCACCTCCCCTCTCTCTCACAACCCCTCTCGATTCCCCTTAATCCTCACTCTCTCTCCGCCTGTGTCTCCCTTCATCCTCCCCTCTCTCACCACTCTCAACAGCCCCCTCACTGCCCCCTCTCTCTCCGCCCTCTCACTCCCAATCTCTCTCCCCCTCTTTGTCTCTCTCGCCCTCTATCTCCCCTATATCTCTCTTCCCCTCTCTCTATATCCCATGTCTCTTGTCCCTCTCTGTCCCTCTCTCTCTTCCACTTTTTCTCCCTCTCTATCTTTCTATCCCCCCCCTCTCTCTCCCGCCCCATCTCTGTCTCTCGCCTGCTCTCTATCCCACTCTCATTCCCTGTCCCTCCTCTCTCTCCTGTCTCTCTCTCTCCCTCTCTCTC
>JAWMAR010002774.1:0-44064 GCA_036785375.1 Leucoraja ocellata | reverse complement strand
CTCTCTATCTCCCCCCTGCCTCCCTTCTCGCGCCCCTCTCTTTCCCCTTCTCTCTCCCCATCTCTCCCCCTCCGCCCCTCTCCCCCCCCCCCCCCCGTCTCTCTCCCCTATCTCTACCCCTCTCCCCCCTCACTCACCCTTCCCTCTCTCTCACAACCCCTCTCGATTCCCCTTAATCCTCACCTCTCTCTCCGCCTGTGTCTCCCTTCATCCTCCCCTCTCTCACCACTCTCAACAGCCCCCTCACTGCCCCCTCTCTCTCCGCCCTCTCACTCCCAATCTCTCTCCCCCTCTTTGTCTCTCTCGCCCTCTATCTCCCCTATATCTCTCTTCCCCTCTCTCTATATACCATGTCTCTTGTCCCTCTCTGTCCCTCTCTCTCTCCCACTTTTTCTCCCTCTCTATCGTTCTATCCCCCCCTCTCTCTCCCGCCCCCATCTCTGTCTCTCGCCTGCTCTCTATCCCACTCTCATTCCCTGTCCCTCCTCTCTCTCCTGTCTCTCTCTCTCCCTCTCTCTCATACCTCTCTCCCCCCTCTCTGCCGCTCTCCCTCCCTCATCTCTCTCCCTTCTCTCTCTCCCACCTCTCTCTCCACCACTCTGCCCTCTCCCTCTCCCCATCTCTGTCGCCCCTTCTCTCTCTCCTCTCTCTCCCACCCACTCTCTCTCCCAGTCCCGCTCTCCCCGTCTCTCCATCCCCCCTCTCTAACCATGTCACAGTGTTTTTCTCTCCTCTCCTCCGCCCTCCCACTTTCACGTTTCCCCTCTCCGCCCTGCTCGGATGGAGGCCGGGCCAAAACGCCGCTTTAAAAAAAAACAAGCGCTCGGAGCGCAAACAAACAAAATTCAATGTAAAACGATTGAAACATCCGTAGAGGGCGCTGCTCTGGCAGCAGCCAATTCAGCAGCGCGTCAGTTTTTTCAACCTTCTTTTATTTTTTAGTATGTTTTAAAGTATGTATTTAATGTTCCTTTGTGTGTTTTGTGGGGGGGGGGGGGGGGGTGAGGGGGAAAATGCTTCGGTCGCCTCCTCCATGGAGAGGCGAGTTTTTTCAGGTCGCTTCCCCGTGGGCTAACATCAAGGATCGGCGCGGCCTTTCCCGGAGACGTGCCCGGGGCTTCAGCGGCGGGCGCAGCGTGGACTCTCGTTGTGGAGCGGGTGAGCCCTCACTGGGGCTCGCTGGATGGCAGCGCTCCGTTTCACTGGCCTGGGGCTGCCGGCAGACTGAAGTCGCAGCCTGAAGCCTGAAGCCTGAAGCCGCGGTCTGCAGAGCTCCAGCTGGTGCAGCGTCTACAGCCCGGGATCCCTCGTGGGGGACACGGGGGAAGAAGAAGCCATCACTGCCTGCCCGCGGCCAACTTCCACCGCGGGGCCGGCATGGACTTACCAACACCCCTGGAGGGGACCTTCGACCGCCGGCCCTGCAGTCTACGGTGCTTCTGGCTGCAGCGGGGACTAAACCTTGACTGCCGGCTTGCGGCCTACAACACCTTAAAGCCGCGGTCTCCGGTGAGGAAGAGCCGATCCTGGACTGACTCTGGACTCTGGTCCTGTCCTCGGGGGGGGGGGGGGGGGGGGATAATATGTTGTGTGGCAATAAATTATATCTATCTATCTATCTATCTATCTATAAGGGAGAGAACGAAACGCAAAAACACAGCAGACCATCAGGCCCTGGTGATTCATCAGTCTAACCAACACCACTCCCTGCCTAATGTGGATCTTATGCAGTTCCTTCGTCACCCCAAATCCTCTGGCCATTAGTACATCAGGAAGATTGTTTGTGTCTTCCTTAGTGAAGATGGATCCAAAGTACCTATCCAACGCATCTGCTATGTCCTTGTTCCCCCATCATGAATTCACATTTTTCAGTCTTCAAGTGTCCAATTGTGGTCTTAAGCATGTTTTTCCTCTTCACATACCTAAATATGTTTTTATTATACTCCTTTATATTCTTGGGTAGCTTACCTTCGTGCCTCATCTTTACGCCCCGTACTACCTTTTTTTATCTTCTGTTGCCCTTTAAACATGACCCAATCTTCTGGCTTGCAGCTCATCTGTGCTACGTTGTACTTCATCGATTTTATTTTTATACTGTCCCTAACTTCTCTTGTCAACCACGGTCGCCCCTTACTCACTTACTCCCCTTGGAATCGTTCTCCCTCTTTGTAATGAACTGATCCTGCACCTTCTGTATTATTCCCAGAAATACCTGCCATTGTTGTTCCACTCTCTCTGATCCCTGCTAGGGTATCTTTCCAGTCAACTTTTGGCAGCTACTCCCTACCCTCATGGCTCCGGCGGTGAATGTCAGGAGCCGGAGCCCGTAGCGGAGAGACTGCGGCCGACTCTGGGATGGGTGCACTCAGGGTGGGGATTTATGAATGAGCCGAAGCACTGAGGTGAGCGGATATTTTATCGCGCACTTCACCTGCTCCCTGAACTTGGACTGGGTCACCGCGTAAATAAACGTGTTCGTGCAGCAGCTGAGATTACTCAGCAAATATCCGGAATCGCTAAAGATCAATTGAGAATCATTCATGTCATTTCCAATCCCTGTGATCTGATAATAGATGAATTCTACAACCGCCGTCAGCCACAGGAGGATGAAGCTGCCGGAGATGGTGAATAGTAAAACCATAGACCTTCTCCTGCTCTCCATCTCCGGGTCACTGCGGTTCTCTCCCTTGCTCTCACCCCTCAGCCCCTTACGGACCCGACTGGCCACTAAAATGTGGCGGACTGTCAGAGCGTTGAGCAGCAGGATTACAGCGAAAGGGAGGAACGGAGTTAAAACCGTGTCGAACCAGTCAAATGCCACCCACACGGGGTCAGTGAAATAACTGTCCACCGTGGCACAGAACCACGGGACATTGTCGACGATTGTCCGGGGTTCCCGTATGAAGTAGCGGGGAATGTTTTTCAGACAGAGCAGAATGGCGGCTGTTGCCAGAACCACAGCCGCAGTTTTCCCGCTGCAATATTTAGTTTTCAGCTTCTGGCAACAAATGGCGACAAACCGATCAAAGGTGAAAGTGACGGTGAACCAGACAGAACAGTCTGTAGCTGCACATATCAGTACAAGGATAACACTGCACACAGGGGTGATGGACAGGAAACTCCAATAAAAGTAATGATATCTGAGGGCGATGCAAAATGACCTCGGTGATCAGGACCAGTAGATCGGCCGCTGCCATGGCCACCAGGTAGCGAGTGGTGCAGGTGGAGAGGCCGCACTTTCCCCGGGCCAAGATCACAATCGCCACTAAATTCACTGCGGAAAGACAAGGGAACGGACACTGGGCATTTACTCAACACGGTCTCCGGGGCTGAACACCGGCTCGACTTTCAGCTCAAGATCAGAAGTGTTGGAGTCGGTGCGCGGCTGCTGCAAGTTTAAAAATGTCAGAGCCGGCTCCGACTGTGTACGACCTACCTGCCTGCTTCAGGGGAGAAGAGACAGGCGACGGGTGGGGTAAAGGGCGGGGAGGAAACGAGCAATCACCCGCTAAAATAGGCGCAATGTTCCTTTCTATAGTTAACCCTGCTGCTGCTCACAGTCTCTGATGGGGCCGGTTTCACAGAGTTCAGACTGAAGAAGGGGTTCGGCCCGAAACGTTGCCTATTTCCTTCGCTCCATAGATGCTGCTGCACCCGCTGAGTTTCTCCAGCACTTTTGTCTACCTTCACAGAGTTAACCGTGACCGGCCGCGTTTAACCAGGCTCTGGGAACTCGGCATCTGATGGAGACGAGGAGGGATCCAATGGGAAGGCAGGGACAACTTACAATCCGGCAGCAGAATGGCTCCGTTAATGGATTCATTCCACAGTGAGCAGTTCGGTAACAACACCCACACGCCGGTAGATCCGCGGCCACTGGTCCAGGAGATCGTTCCAATTATTGACCAACAGGCTGTGGGTGGAATCACAGTGTGACAGGCTGACTCCACAGTGAGACACAGTGTCCACAGGAGCGGCTGTTCACTATGATCAATAACTCAGTCACAGTGAACTTCACAATGTGAAGCCCTCTCTCCCAGTCACACCGTCCCGGGGAGCTGCCTGTCTGCCTGTCCTGAGCACTGGGAGCACTCTGGGCAAGGTGCCACTGAAGGCCAGAACAACATTCTAGTGGCTCCCGGCCGGCAGCAGTGAGAGAAAAAGAGGCTTAGTTTCAGCTGTCTGAAAATAAGAAAAATCACAGCAGCGTTAATTCACAAATATTTCACTGAGAGGATTGATATTCTTCACATATTCTTGTACAGCGATCATCAGTTGGGAACGTGTAACATGATGAGAATCAGGTCAACACCAGTTTACACACGGATGGAGTCATAAAACTTGAATTGTTCTGCTCACTCACCAGGGACGCCAACGGCAGCAATGACCACGTACAGGATTTTCTCCACGTCTGCATATTTCCAATAATGCTGCCCCATTCTCTCTGCGCAGCGACGTGTCCCCGTGAGCTACCGGTAATGTCTCGGAAAGAAATGCTGAGGCAGAACATTCCTGAAGATTTTATACCATTTTCCGTCTCCACCGGGAGAGTGAAGTTTCAACAGGGTTTAAATATAGATACTTTGAAATGATTCGCAAACAGATGACATCAGCCACATGAAATCCCTGCTGAAACAGACAGACAGGTTGTGATTTATTCAGGGAATTGATTGAGAAACTTCAAAGACTGGGAATTGTGGCGATAGATATGAGGGATGGAAATTGGGGGCGGCGGTCGGCATTGTTCCAGCAAAGGGGATACTGTTTCAAACTCCATCAGATCCAACTCTCCACCTCGTGTTGTTTGTCTGATTTCCTTCAATCCGTTTCACTTAGCAAGGCAATGCCAAATTCCAGGGACCCTCCCAGGGCTTCTGGTGCCCAGTTTGAAGGTGGACTGGACAATCTTTGTCCACAGGTTGAGGAATCAGTTTAACACGTTACCTCGGAGTAAAATGCCCCCCGTCCCCCTCTACACTCTGCTTCACCAATCAATATGATCGCGGCTTCACTGACTGTAACCTCAACCCCACACTCTCGCTGACCCCGGGAACCATTCACTCCCTGTTTGCCTGGAATAGATCTGACTATACCATGGGACAATAACATTATCTGCCTTCATCACCTCTGAGGAGGAACGACCCAAAGACTCACGACACTCAGAGAATAGAAACATTGCTGCCGCAGAATAGTCCTAAACCTAAACAAAACGACAAATGATGCAGGACCTCTCCCTCCTCTCTTTCTCTCTCTTTCCATCCAGACTGCTGTCACTCTCTCTAAAATGTCACTCTCTTCCCTACAATCTTTATTTTCCTTCTCTGCTCCGCCCTCTCTCTGTCACCCTCTCTCTCCATATCCCTCCCTACCCTCTCCCTCTCACTGCATCTCTCCCTCTGTTTCTCAGTGTCTCCCTGATCCTTCATTCTGTCTCTTTGCCAACCCACTGGCTCGGAACTCCCCTCAATAGTCATCTTCTCACTCTCCCTTTGATAGTTCACTCCCTCCATTTATCGTCCTCTGTATTTCTCCCCTTCATCTTTGTACCCTACCTCTCTCTCCATTTTCCCCAACTTTCCTCCTGCCCGCCCTAACTTCTCCTCCAATATATTTTTGGGAAGTGCGGGTAAAACGGTTTGTCACCATGGGCCGTAACATTCGGCGCTATACCCTTCCGTCACAGCCCAGGAGCCCTCCCATGTGAGACTGAGGTTCACCTGCAACTCCTCTGCTCATCTACTGTATGCGATGTACCAGATATGGCCTCGTTACATCGGCGTGGTGAAGTGTAGACTCGGCGATCGTATCACCAAAGACCCTCGTCCCGCCAAGTCCTGGCCGATCTCCCCGTTGCTAACTCCCCTTCCCGCACTGACCTTTCTGTCCTGGGCCTCTTCCATTGCCAGGGTGACTGACTAAGGCCACTTCATATTCCGTTTTGTTACCGTACACCTAATGATATGAACATTGAACTATCCAATGTTATGTAACCTACGTGTAATTTCCCGCTTCCCCGCGCTCATCCTCGCGCCTCACCTGGACTCCCACATGTTCATCCCAGTGGCGTAGAGTGGGGTTTGAGCGCCCGGGGCAGCTTAAAATATTGCGCCTCCTCATTAGAGGCTAGCCATGGCCCATGAGCTGTTATAAATCCAAGTTTTGTATTTATATTCTCAACCTAACAAAAAGATGGCGGCGCTGCCTTAGCAGCTGCGTCTCGCCTGCAGTCTCTCTGTTTTTATTTTATTTTTTCGTGTTGTTCTTTTGTCCTGTTGATTAGTTGATTTTTGGTTTATTATGTTGTGTATGTGGGGGGGGGGGCGTTTTTGGTCTCTTCCTTCGGGGGATGCGACTTCTTTTGTCGTATCCTCCGTCTCCGCCTGCGCCGAGGCCTAACGGCGGAGCTGGCGGCTTCGGAGCTGGGGCAGTGGCAGCGGCGACTGGGGCAGTGGCAGCGGCGACCAGAACTCGGAGCTGGGCAGCGGCAGCGGCAGCGGCGGCTGGGGCAGTGGCAGCGGCGACCAGAACTCGGAGCTGGGCAGCGGCAGCGGCGGCTGGGGCAGTGGCAGCGGCGACTGGGACAGCGGCAGCGGCGACCAGTACTCGGAGCAGGGCAGCGGCCGCCCGGCATCGGAGCTGAGACGGCGGTGGCAGCGGCTGGGACGGCGGCAGAAGCAGTGACAGCGGCGGCCTGGCCTTGGAGCTGGGGCGGCGGCAGCGGGGACCTGGCCTCGGACCTGGACAGCGACAGCGGCGGCCTGGCCTCGGGGCGGGGGCAGCGGGGGCAGCGGCAGCGGCCACGCGGCATCGGTGCTGCAGTGTCGGCAGCGGCGACCTGGCCTCGGAGCTGGGACAGCGGCGACCAGAACTCGGAGCTGGGGCACGTTCCGGCGGCAGCGGCCAGTCGACAACAAAGTTTTGTTCAGACCGCAACGTCTGAATGACAATAAAGGCTACTTGTTACTTGTTACTATAATTACACTTGCATAAAATGTATTTATTTATTTATAAAATAAAGTTACTTCTTTGCAGCATTTAATATTTATTTCAAAATTGTAACAACATTTCACAGGTTCCAATAAAAGTATTACAAAGTGTTCGAATAATAGGGAAACAGAACACATTAAATGTTAGACATTGTCAGTATATTGCATTTATTTAAAATCTTCTGGATTTTATTCTTGCAAATCTTTCAATTACGCTATCAAAATTTACATGAACATTTCTCTCAATAGACAAAATTGCAAGGTTACTTAATCTTTCCTGGCTCATTGTTGATCGCTGATATGTCTTTATTAACTTTAATTTGGAGAAACCCCTTTCACAACTAACATTGGACACAGTAACTGTTAAAAAAAATTCTCAGTGCCACAACAATGTTAGTTTAACCTACTTGAAGCTTCCACTTAATTATCTAGCAAAGCAAATCTAAAGCTGTCCATGTAGAAATGCTCTCTTCTGGATGAACTTCTTTAAATGAAGCACTATGGCGTCTAACAAAACAATACAATACATTTATTTGTCATTTGGACCCCGTTGAGGTCCAAACGAAATGCCGTTTCTGCAGCCATACATACAAAACAAAAAAGACCCAAGACCCAACACAATTTACACAAACATCCTTCACCGCGCATCTTCTCCTCACTGTGAAGGAAGGCAACAAAAAAACATATCTCTCCCCTGCACTTCCCTATCCCCCCATGTCAGAGTCAAAGACAGAGTCAAAGCCCCCGGCGGGCGATGTTAAATGTCCCGCAGCCATTAAAGCCGCGCCGGGCGATGCAAAGCCAAGCACCGGGTCTTGGTGTTGGAGCCCCCGGTGGGCGCTAGCAAAGTCCCGCGGCCATTCCAAGCCGCGCCGGGCGGTGATGTAGACCCCGCTCCAGGTAATCTCCAACCCCGCAACTCGGGCGGGAGAAGTCGCCGTTGCGGAAGCCCCGAAAAGCGGTCTCCCACCAGGGACCCGCGGGCTCCCGGTATTACTGTCCACAGACCTGCGGTAGGAGCTTCCGAATCTCCGGGTGTCGGGTCACAGCAGCGCTCCACCACAGCTCCACCCGCTCCGGACTCGGACAGCTCCGTGATGGTGAGTAGATCCGCAGCTCCGCGACTGGAGCCCCAGGTCATTCCTGTTGGAGGCCGCTCCACGTTGCAGCCCCAACGACAAACGGAGACCCGACAAAGAAAAGGTCGGGTCTCCCGTGCAGGGGAAAGACCTTAAAGTTCCCCCCACCCCCACCCCCACCCCCACCCCCCACACATACCGCTACAAAAATAAAACAATAAAAACAACATAGAAACAAGACAGAAAAGAATAAAAAGACAGACGGACTGCAGAGGCCGCTGCTGACAAGAGTCACGACGCCCACCTAATACGATGTATTTCAGCAGTCATAGCTGTAGCATTCAAGTCAGAATATTTCACACATAAATGCTGAATGTGTCGAACAATTAAGTCATCTTTTTCTGCATCTAACAATGTTTGAATTTGCAGAAAAGCAAATAGCTCATAAAGTGTATTCATCTGTACTGTACGTTTTGTAATTTCAGATGTTATCTTATCTACTGCCTCAAGTTGTTCCAGACGTGTTTCCTGAATTAAACTTGTCAGAATCACTACTTTTTTCACCTGACATCTTCTTTCGTCTTCCAATTCTTCTTTCTGTAGAAATATCATAAGTATTGCATATCTGCATAGCCCTCTCAGCTGCCTCTGTGACTAGAGAATCACGCTTTTCCTCACAAAATAGAGTCAATGCTTTTAGCTTTTGAACACAATGATCAAGTCCAAGTCCTCTTTGTTGTAGGTATATCTGAGCGTCATTCACTTCAGTAAGCACTGGGCTCCAAAAATAAAGGAATGCAAAGAAAGGATAGGTCATAATGCAAACTAACAAACTGCCTGCATCTCCTTTGATTTCTGAGGTTTCTTCTAATCCATCCCTCAAGACTTCCAAAGCTTCTATTATTTTGTCAGTGTACTCGGCAAGAACGAGTACAGCTTCATGCTTTGAACTCCATCTTGCGTCACAGGATCGCTTCACATTAACTGGCACATGTTCTTTAAGAACATCCCACCTGTGTGTAGAGCTTGAGTAAAATGTGTACACTTTTTGCACAGTGCCAAAAAAAGTCACAGATTTTGTTCCAACAGTAGCTGCATGTACACCAGCAAGATTAAGTGAGTGATTGTTACATGGCACAAACACTGCTTTGGGGTTTACATCTAGAATACGTGTCTGAACACCGCGTATGTGGCCAGCCATAGTTGCAGCATTATCATATCCTTGTCCATAGCAGTACTCAAGTTTTAGACCATCTGCTTGCAACTTGTCACACATTGGTTCTGTAATTTCATTAGCTGATTTCCCATGTAACAATGAAGTCGATAAAGAACTCCTCAACTGTGACTTCTGTATCTTCAATATGCACATACCGAATTACTTGGGACATGTGGTCGGTATGCGAAATATCTGGTGTACTATCAAACATGATAGAGTAATACTTGGCCTTTAAAATTCTTTGAAAGATATCTGTTCGGATGTGATCACCAAGTAGTTGGATGAACTCATTTTGGCTCTGTGGAGAAAGATAAGACACGGCACAGCCATCTGTTTGTTGAACTTTGTGAAGATGTTGATTAGCAACTGGGTCATATTTGGCAGGTAACTTGAAAACTTCAAGGAAATTTCCACAGTTATCACTTGCACTTAGATCTTCTGAGTGACCACGCAAGGGTAAGGATTGTCTGGCTAAATACAGCACACAATCAATAATTCTTGATAATACAGCTTTCCATTTCTCAAATTACTGTTGTTCTATCTGAACAGCAGCATCGATTGTTTCACATTTCTGTAGTCTCATTTCAAGTTCTTTACACTTTTCAAATGCTTCGACGTGATTGCAACTATTTTCATGATCTATTACTCTGGGGGTTAGCTTTTTCCATGTTTTAAATCCAACTTCTTCCTTTATTTTTTTGAAAAAGCATGCAAGGAAAGCAATATACAACACATTTCACCGGAGAATACAGCAACCATGTCCTTAAAACTGTCTCACCATTATCTAAATTCATATAAAGTCCAATCCTTAGAGAATGATCTGCCATTATTATCTCTTGGAAAAAATGCATCTTTATTCTGCAGTTCAGACGTCCGTCTCTTAACAAGTTAATTTTCCAAAGTTTTAGCTACATTTTCTGGCCAATAACCAATATCAGTGAAAACTTTCATATCAATGTGCTCTGAAAGAAGCATTTGACTGCCCAGATGTTGAAGCATGTTCAGGCAAAGCTGTCTCTGCTTCTAAAGAAGAAGTTGAACAGTTTACAGGCAGTGGATTATCTGGACATACAGATTTGACTTCGGAGTCACGTGAGTGACTTCGTGAAGAAGCCCGCTTCCACGCATGCGTGCCATATCGCTACACGCATTCGAACTCGTCATCGCTGGAGGAAGGACGTTCCTCCCAATCGGCAGGGGAACCTGCAACAGGTAAGGGAACTTTGGTTTCTTTACTTACCCTTGTTTATCAAGAAGGCTGATGAAGCTGGCTGGGGAGAGTCTGCAGATCTGCAGGCAGCCAGCAGCGGCCGGGGCCCGTTAATTTATGTTTTAAACAAGAACGGAGCCGACTTTAGCTCCAGGACAACGGTCACTGGAGCAGAGTTTTTTCCCGACAATTCGGAAACAGCCCCACTAGTCATTTAGTGGATTTAATATTTCATGGGTCCGAGGGGCTGGAAGGTGCGGAACTGGCACGTTAACGGGGGTTCCGCAGGTCTAAAAATAGCGGCAAGCGGTCAGTGCCCGAGATCACTGACTACGCGTTGGACCCGCTGGACCGCGCTGGAGCACCGCAAAGGCAGGGGGGGGGGGGTATACAGACAGCAGGAACAGGCTGAACTCCCGTATCGGAATAACTGTGCCAGACTTACCCCCCCCCCCCCCCCCCGGGCCCGACTTTTGCTCCTGTTTTTTCCTCCCGAATTTTGCTCCCAACTTCGCTCCGCGCCGACCACGGCTGGTCGGGAGAGGAAGGCATAATCAGCGTCGGTGAATTCGAGGAGAAAGTTGAAAGTCGGGAACAGCAGGTAAGAGACACTGCGTTCCTTCCACTTACCCTTTAGGTGCAGACATGGACCGGGTCCAGTGTAGACATGGACCGGGTCCATGTCAGCTGCAGGAAGCCGGCGGGAGAACCGCGCAGTGCAGGCAGCCGGCAGGAGAGCAGCAACGGCAGCCGGCAGCGGCAGGAGCAGCAGCAACGGCAGGAGCAGCGGCAGCAGCGGCAGGAGCAGCAGCAGCGGCAGAAGCAGCAGCAGCGGCACATCGATTCCCAGAGAGGGAAAACACCAGTGCCCGACTTCGCTCCCGCACCAGGAGAAAAATTCATTTTCTCGACCAATATGCCAGTCTCGCTTTGGAAGCGAGTCTGGCTTCAAGCAGCGCTACCGGCCAGCGCCGACGCCAAGGACATTGCAGTGGACTTGACTGGCTGCAATCGACCGTGAGGGATCAGTACTGTGAGTACCGGGGTCGGTCCCAGTGGGTTTTTTAGTTACAGAGATCGCTTCCTGGCCTTTTGGCTAAGATCAAGTATAGTATCTGTTTATTATCAGTTTTAATATCTAATACGTACCTTGTCTAAGGACCATATACACAGGAATGCCCAGAACTGAGGGCATTGGATTGAAGTTGACCGGCTGCAACGACCGCGAGGGACCAGTACCGTCAGTACGGGGGTCGGTCCCAGCGGTCTGAGATAAAAGAGCAGCCAGGAGCGCTGAGAGCGTTGGAGCCGGGTCAAAGAAAATGGGCTAGATGGAATCAGCTGTGCCAGATGTCCTCCACACCGGCCATATCCACTCCACGGAAGGAAGGACAAAGCTGGAGAAGGAGGACCGTGGAACAGCGGGCAGCCAGCAGCAGCCAGCGGCACTTGGATCAACCATAGTGGGATCAGCTGTGCCCGATGTCGGCCCCGCTCGGGCCAGATCCATGCGGCCGAGCGGTAAGGCTGGACACAAATCAAGCAAGGTAATGGACTCAGAGGGTCCGACTTTGCATAAAACCGCCGGGAACCAGCGCCCGAGAGGGCTGGAGCGGGAAGAAGCGGTGTATGGAGCCTTGCTCCAACGTGATAAACCCACAGCAGTACCTCTTTGAGGGCTGCACAATGTTTCTACCTCATCAGAGGGGAGCACTGTGGGTCAGTTCTAGGTTGACTTGCAAGAGGGGTCCACAGAACAAAAGACAAGTGGGCAGCAGTTAAGCCCCACATGGGTACCCCGTGCGGGACCCTAGAGATCTCTAACTCTATAAAAAAGAGTACGCAGGACCCTGATGGGCCAGAGCCTGGTAATACAGCGTCCCATGATCCTAACACAGCAGGGACTCTGCTGGACATGGTGGCTGATTACTTTAGCCAAGTCAAACATGGGTAGACTTGGATCCAGGATGGCAATAGTATTACTATATGTCTGGCCACAAACGCCAACAAGAAAAATTTACAAACACTGGCCAGACATCTGCCACCTGGCAACGGTGAGGCATTACAGGTGCCCAGTGTAAACCAATGCATTTGGCAGCATATGGACGAACATCAGGAACCAGGACCTCAAGATCTAGAGAACCTTAAAGGGATTGACGGAAGGCATCATAGCATACACCCGCACCCTGGACTAAACGTAGGTACCAAAGACCATCAAGACGCACTAGCTCTGTTTAATAATATGCAATATGACCTGAACTACACGTGGAAGGCGGCCATTCGGCCAGCACTAGGACCCCAAAAACGCTACCATTTGCAAACAAAGAACCGTGTGTGGACTAAGCCAAGACACTGGGGCTCATCAAGGCCAGCGCAAGGGCCTATTTTGGAGCATGATACCAGCCACAGGCAAGGCCATAAAAAATGTGGCTCATACCAGTGGCAGTGTCAGAAATCAATATAACCCGCAGGATCCGTTTAAGGGTATGGCCAGGGCGGCCACCCTGGAAGATGCGGAAGCCTCAACCTCCCACACAACCCCGAACAAGAAATATCAAACCAGAACCGTATTTTCAAAAAAACAAGGAAATAACACAACCACCGGTACCATGGAGGTAGGTGGGTGGGGGTTTCTTCTGTTAAAATAGGGACCTACGATGGTAGGGGAGGTTGCAACACTACAGTTATGTATGGTATATAATCACTACAGATTCATATAATCTCAGCAGTATTCAGGGTTATCTGATAGGGTTTACTCATCCCAATAACCACAGTACAACATACACCTGAATGGCATTTTGTCCTTACATAAACCAAACAATCTAAAACCCACATGGTGCTACAAAAAAATTGTACACAAAAGGTGGGATTAAGCATACTTTTCATGGAACATTAGAATTGTATCAAACATATTTATTAAAAATAAAATAGAGTAGGGTTGCAGGATTATCATTGATTTTAACCCTAAACACATTTGTTCTAGATATTCATTTTAAGATGGATGCTTTTATTATTGATAAAGACTTGGTGTCAGTTGCGGGTTTCTATATGGCAGGCATTGACTCAAAAGAGGAACTTTGGCAATATAGAGCTTACAAAAGGGGCAATCATTAGCCCAATATTATGTACTAAAATTCTAAAACCAGCTTGGCATTGTTATGTAAATAAGCCATAGGGTGATGTTTCCCCCGTTCGGACCCATCAATGGGGTACTAGGGGAAATTCAACTACACTCGGCGTCTGGAATTTTCAGAGTACCCGACTGACCTTCTAAATCATGGTATTCAGTCATACAGGGGATGGTGTTAGAACCATGTTCCCTAATGAACATAGCCAAAAATTATTGATTTATCCAGTGACTGGCGGCAGTCATCCATGCCATAAGACTATGGATTTATTGATTTGTAGAGTCTTAAAGACCCACTACACGGCATTGGGCGGTCAGACAGGACGATGAATCTCATCTCATCTGCACTAGACTGTCAACACGGAAGCAGTACCTTGGACACATCAAGAAATGGGGCATATTCTGCTTGGACAACAACCTCGACCAAAAGGCCAAGAACATTCTGGCCGTATTGGAATTTTAACAAGCCTCCATTAGGATAATCGATGGAGCTACAGTGCCATCAATAGTGCCACAAGTGCACTCTCCAATTACCTATCACAAGGAACGGAGCGGCACGCGGTGGGAACGCACCCCTGGTAAGCAAACCAGGTACTCCGAAATCTGGGACGTGGGTGTCGTTTCTCAACATGCTGAGGAGCTTGTAGCTCATAACAGCGTTGTCACCTCAGTTACAGACCAGGAAGATGGTTATGCTCATGGTGTTATTTACTGCACAACAAGTGCAGCCATTAAGCAAACTGAGCCTGGACTCCCTGATCATCTCACCGAGAAACTGGTGTTGTCATACAGGATTTAATAAAAGAAAACAGATCGGGTTCCTCCGGTCTAGGGTTTGATTTTATGGTACACCCATATGGCAAACGACTGTGTATAACAAGACACATCTAACTATACATAGAATATACTCAGAACATTCGAGGTCAGAGTATGGAGTTGTTTATCTCTTACAAGAAACTGCATGATAGGGTCACGACTCAAACTATATCAAGGTGGCTCAAATAGGTCCTAAAAATGGCAGGAATAGACACTAATGTTTTAACTCTCATTCCACTAGGGCTGCAGCAACATCCGCAGCAAAATTGTACAGGTACCCACAGACCAAATCCTCAGAATGGCAGGAGGGTCATTTCAAAAAGGGTTTTTTTCCACAGTTTTTATAATAAACCAGTTATTTTTTGGAGCCATCATTGTATTAAGAAAACATTTTATGTTCAACAAAATAATTTGCCCGAAAGGTTACAGGGTTATGATTCTCAAATTTTAAAAAATGTTATATTTTTTCGTTATACCACACAATTCTTTGTATAATTGTGTTTTAAAATTACTAATGATGCTCTCTCCCAATACCCAAGGCAGTTGTGAAGCATGGACTCGTTCCACGGCATGAGGTCACAGAGCTTTGAAATCTTCACGAAGTCACTCACGTGACTCCGAAGTAAAATAGTAAGATTAAACGAGAACTTACCAGTTTGAAGTTTGATCTGTATTTTATGAGGAGTTACGATGAGGGATTTCGTGCCCTCCGTTCCCACCCTCTTATGATCATATCAAAAACTGGTATCTCTTTGATAATCTTACTATCTTAGATCATTATAGGTTCCTGTGACCTCACACCGCTGCTTTGAAGAATGGCACGCATGCGTGGAAGCGGGCTTCTTCACGAAATCCCTCATCGTAACTCCTCATAAAATACAGATCAAACTTCAAACTGGTAAGTTCTCGTTTAATCTTACTATTCTGGTGTACTCTCATCACTGTGGCTATCAGCAGTGTTCACAATAAATCTGTCAAGACTTCCAGTTAGTTTAGCAAGCTGTTCTTGTTCTGTTTTTCGTATTTTCCTGCCCTGGCCACCAGATTCCTTTATTTTAGACATTATGGCTGAGATATATTCTGACTAAGGGTGCTGTCTGCATGGAGTCTGTACGTTCTCCCCATGACCACGTGGGTTTTCTCCGAGATCTTCGGTTGCCTCCCACACTCCAAAGACGTACCGGTTTGTAGGCAGTAGGCTAATTGGCTTGATATACTTGTAAATTGTCCCTAGTTTGTGTGCGGAGATCGCTGGTTGGTTAAAATTGTTGGATAAAAAAAATTATAAAATGGCAAACAATTTTACATTTTATTACAATAATTCAGGGGAATGCGGCCAAAGAGGTGCAGCGTGCCTTTAGAACAAAATTGTTTGCCATTTTATAATTTTTTTTATCCAACAATTTTTTTGCGCCCCTAAAAAATTAGCGCCCGGGGCAAAAACCCCTCTGCCCCCCCACACGCTACGCCACTGGTTCATCCCCTCTACCTCCCCTCCACCGATACTCCTTCCTCTCTCTTTCTCATTCCATCCTCTTCAATCTTCATCTCACACCTTTCATCTTTTAAACTCTAGTCACAACCACCTGAATATGAAAACGCTTCCGCTGATCATTTATATAACTCACCCACTCACTGATACCTTGCCTTGCCCTGTCTCCATCAGTCCCAGCCTTCTCCCCCTTTCCAGCACAATCAGTTTGAAGGAGGGTTTCGAGCCAAAAGGTCACCTTCCATGTTCATAGAATGCTTAGGAATTTCGGCCTGTCCCCTACAACTGCCAGCAACTTGTACAGATGCACCATAGGAAGCATTTTATCAGGACGCATCACAGTTTGGTTTGGAAACATCTACATTTAAGACCGAAAGACATTACTGCGAATTGTGGACGTAGCCCAACCATTACTCAAACCGACCTCTCTTCTATTGACTCTATTGATACCTCACGCTACCTCGGCAAGGCCAGCAGCATAATCAAGGACGTGTCGCAACCTGGCCATTCCCTCTTCTCTCCTCTCCAATCAGACAACAGTTATAGAAGTGTGAAAACGAACACATCCAGATTCAGGAACAGTTGCCAGTTGTTATAAGGCACCTGAACAATTATACTACAAATAGAGTTCAGTCTTGAACTACTCTGTACCGCATTGGCGATCGGGCATTGCTGCCTTTCCCTTGCACTTAACGTTATCCACTTATCATGTATCCACACACTGTAAACGGCTCCATTGTAATTATGTATGGTCATTCTGCTCACTGGAGAGCACGCAACGAAAGCGTTTCACGGTACCTCGTTACACGTGACGATAAACGAAACTAAACTGATAAACTGAACTAAACGTCTCCAGAGATGCAGCCTGACTCGCACTGTGTGGCAGCATGAGTCTGTAAGTCCATGCATGAGTGTGTTAGAACATGTATGTGTGTGTGAGATTGTGCGAATTAGTTGGACTGTGTGTGGGTGTGTAAGTGCATGCGTTTGCAAGAATTTCAATGATTTAATGATATTCATTGTCACACGTACCTAGGTACAGTGAAATACTTTAATTTGCAGACAACACGGTAATATCATGTAGCCGACCTCACCTTGGCACTACACAAGTGTCGACACAGTTTGACGCCGAAAAAGTTACAAACATTGGCCGATTAGTTCTATCACCTGCCAGCCGCCGCACTGCGGGTCTCCCCTTCATTCTCTGCTTCCTTCCTCGCTCTCCGACAGTCCATCGCTCTCTCTGCGGTTCCTCGCAGCTCCCTCCTCGCTCCCGAGGTGCGACTCTCATCGCCGTCCGCGTTGGGCGAGCCGGGCTACCGGGCCGACTGAAGGGCTCGGCACCGCTTAGCGGGAACACTACCGGTCGCGCTGCGCTGCTCGCCGTGAACACCCTTCTGAATCTCCAAATGTGTATGTGTGCATGCAGGTCTGCGTGTGTGTGTGTGTGAGTGTGGCAGCGTTTGTAAGAATGCGTGTGTGTGTGTGTGTGTGTGTGTGTGTGTGTGTGTGTGTGTGTGTGTGTGTGTGTGTGTGTTTGACACACATATGGGGTTAGGAGGGAGGGGTCGATCGGCAATGACTGAATGGCGGAGTAGACTTGAGAGGCTGAATGGCTTAATTTTGTTCCTGCCGCTTATGATCTTATGATACGACTGTATTTGTGTCCGTATTTACGCTTGTGTGACGACACTACGATGAGTGTGAATGCGCAAGAATGTGAGCGTGTTACAGTGTGCGAGCGTGTATGGGAGTGTTAGTGGTTTGAACATTTGCATTGGTATGAATGAATGTGTGCAAGTATGTGAGTGTGTGTGTGGTGAGTGTGCTTTGGTGATTGCAAACTTATAAACCGTTGTGTCTAAGTGTGTAAGAACGTGTCCGTTTACGTGAGTATATGGGAGTGTGTGACCGAGTGTGAGCAGAGGATTGTGTAAGTGCCTCCGTGCGTGAGTGTGTCGAAGGATCTGTGAGTGGATGTGACAGCGTTCCTGAGATTGAGTGCGATGAAATGTGTGAATGGATGTTCGTGGGTGTGAGTGTACGTTGCCGTGCGTAAGGGAGATTATTGTGTGGATTGTGTAAATGTGTGGGATTGTGAGTGCGTTTATGTGGAATATGTAATGTCGCACTATGGGGAAGAACCAATGGAATGGCGCACAGTGGTGTATTAATGATCGAGTGAACAACGTGGGTTAATACTGACAGCGTGACACACACTGGGGTAGCACTAATTGTCAGACACACTTAGAGGAAGTAGTGACGGAGTGACGCATTGAGTGACACATTACGGGATAGTACAGATGGAGTGACTCACCATGCTGTAGTTCTGATTGAGTGAAACACTAGAGAGGTACTGATGGAGTTACATAATGTGCGGTAATACTAACAGAGTGACACACTATGGGGTGGTACTAATAGGACGCGGACTGTAGAATAGTCCTGATTGGTGACGTACTGTGGGGTGGTACTAATGTAGTTACACACTGTTGGGTAACATTCACGGAGTGACACACTATTGGATAATACTGATGGAGTGACACACTATGGGATAGTACTGATGGAGTGACACACTATGGGATAGTACTGATGGAGTGGCACACTATGGGATAGTACTGATGGGGTGACACACTATGGGATAGTACTGATGCAATGGCATTATGAGTTCGTACTGATGGAGTGGCACAGTGCAGGGTTGTACGGATAGTTTGTGGCGTAGTACGAATGTAGTGACACTATGGGCTTATACTGGATTAAGTGTCACACTATGGGATAGTACTGTTGGAGTGACACACTGTGTGGTAGTATCGTCGGAGTGACACACTACGGGGTACAAATAATGGAGTGACACATTGTAGAGTAATGCCGGTGTAGTGACACTCTGTGGGGCAGTACAGATGGAGTGACGCAATGTGGAATAGTACTGATTGAGTGACGCTCCGCGAGATTGTATTGAAGTGCTGCAGTAGTGATAGTGATATCTTGCTGTATGGTGCTGAAGGAGTAACACGCTAGGGATACTACTGATGTAGTGACACACTGGCGGGTGGTACTAATGGAGAGGGACATGATGGGACTGCTCTGACGGCGTGAAACAATGAGTGATGGTTCTTATGGAGGGACAGACTGTGGTGTAGTACTGATGGAGTGATATACTGTTGAGGAATATTGATAGAGTGGCAGACTGTGGATGGGACGAATATAATGACACATTCTGTGGTGGTTCTGAGTGTGCGACACACTGTGTGGTAGTACTGATGGAGTGGGACACTGTGGAGTAGTGCTGATGGAGGGACACACTGGTGGGTAGTACTAATGAAATTAAACATTATACCGTAGAACTGATGGAGTGCCACACTGCGGGATAGTATTGAAGGTATAAAACACGTTGGGGCAGAACTGATGGAGTGACACTGTGTGGTGCTACTGATGGCGTGACACATTGTGGAGTAGTACTCATGGAGTGACACATTATGTGGTGGTACTGATGGAGGTACACACGGTAGGACATTACTTATGGAGTGATACACTTTGGAGTGGTACCCATGGAGAGACACACTGTTGCGTAGTACAGATGGAGTGACATACTCTGTGATAGTACTGACAGAGTGACAAACTGTGGGTTGTACTGACGGAGTGACACACTGCGGGTTAGAGCTGATGCAGCGGCATACTGTGGAGTAGTACTAATCGAGTAACAAACTGCGGAGTCGTACTGATGGAGTGAGATACTGCGCGGTTGTACTGATGCATTAATACACTGTGAGGTGGTTGTGATGGGGTTGCAGATTGTGGCATACCACAGACTGAATGACACACTGTGGGGCAGTACTGATGGAGAGACATATATTGGGGTAATACTGATGGAGCCATACACTGTGAGGCTACACTGATATGATGGCACACTGAGTGCAGTACTGGTGGAGTGATTCCCATTGGGTTAGCGCTGCTGGAACAACACTCTGCAATTGTTCTGATGTAATGACACACTGTGGGGTAGTGCCCATTAATGCACATTGAGCTAGTACCGTTGGAATGACACACTGTGGGGTAGTACCCTATAGCGGCAGATTTTTCAGATCTTTGAGGAAATTAACTCCATAGCCACTAATTGGGTGAGAGGGGATAAGGGGAATATCTTCGGTACGCATGCAAGCTGCCTCAGAGACTTTCAGAGCTTCGACTTTCATAAAGCTTCAGCACACAGTCGTTTAATGAATATTTTCTTTATTGTAAGTATAAAACAGTAAGATACATCCAAGGTTTTCCGACTTGTTCCAGCAATCTTCTTCGAACTCCAGCGCATTGCTTCAGATGCTAGAAAACTCCTCGTGTCTCCTTCTTCACATGAGGCTTGACATGCTTGACATGCTTGACATGTCGCTTGACATGGTCGAAGGATAAACCTTCTCCCTCTCCTGTCCAAAACGAATCACCAACTAAACTAACACGCAAGCAGTTAAGCTGCATAAACACGCCCCAAGACACGTCATAAAATCCCACCCACATTATAACGGGCTGGCTAAAATTTAAAGGAACATGCCATCCACAATGACATGCAAAACAGGCCAAATGGCCACTACATACCGGCCCCTAATTGTTCCGAATACATAATGAGGCAATTACGAAATAACATCAAAAAAGTGGCCATAAAGGCTTAACATACATCAAAATCAAAATATCAGGGAATAAAACCCTGTGGCTCCCTCGTCAGGAAATCAAACCGCGATCGCCCGTGTGCTAGGCGTGGATACTAACCACCATACTAATGAGGAAAAATAGCATGCACTATATATCTGCAATCACAATTCTTTCTCGACTCTTCCATCTTCGCTTTCGCCTTCTAGAAGCAAGCGCAACTTAGTTATTGGTCTTATTAAAACATTGTTTTTTGTTTTCAGTCGCACTATACGTACCAAACCCTGAACATCAGGCATGATTTCCAGTATTCTACCCATTAACCAAGAACCTCTAGATGCTGTAGAGTCAGCCACCAACACAATGTCGCCTGGAACAAAGTTCCTTCTAATCCTTAGCCATCGTTGTCGTTCTTGGATTAAAGGCAAATACTCTTGTATCCATCTCCTCCAAAAAAGATTTACCATATATTGTACTTGCTTCCATCTACGTTTCATATACAAATCTTCTTTTACAAAAAGCCCAGGTGGAAGTGTTGGAATGGTTTTCAGCAAAAGAATATGATTTGGTGTGAGTACTTCCAGGTCATTAGGATCATCAGAACCTTTCGTAATAGGTCGATCGTTTAAAATCGCCTCAATTTCACAAAACAGTGTTTGTAACCCTTCATCATCCAAAATTTGTTGTCTAAGAACGGAGCGCAGCACATTTCGTACCATACGGATTAATCGTTCCCAAATACCGCCATGATCGGAACCCATTGGAGGATTAAAGTTCCATTTTATGCCTTGTTGAAGCATAGTATATTGGATTTTATCCTGATTTAAATCTTTGAGTGCTTTTTTTAGTTCCCTATCCGCTCCAACGAAATTCGAACCATTATCCGATCTTAACGAAGTAACTTGACCCCGTCGACAAATAAATCTCCTTAATGCCTGAATACATGAGTCCGTGTCGAGTGTAGATGCAACTTCAAGATGTACCGCTCTACTCGCCATACAAGTGAAGATCACACCATATCTTTTCACAAGGCTACGTCCTCTCTTAACTTCCATAGGACCAAAATAATCCACCCCCACATCTGTGAATGGAGGTTTGTCTGGAGTGATCCTCTCCAAAGGCAAGTCTGCCATCTTCTGTATACCAAGTTTCCCACGCTCTCGCGTGCATATGATGCAATTTTTAATTATCTTTCTTGCTGCTGAATTAGCCTTGGTAACCCAATATTTTTTACGAAGTTGGGATAGCATGTAATTTCTTCCTCCATGCCCAATTCGTTCATGAATATGCCGTAATAATAATGTTGTTATGTAAAAGTCCTTAGCGAGAATGATAGGACGTTTCCTTTCTTCAGGCATTGCCAATCTGTTTAGGCGTCCACCCATCCGCAGAAGATCTCCTTCCCAAATTGGGTTGAGCTTATACAATTGACTACTTCTTTTTACCCCTTCTCCACCAGCTTGTAATGTTAATATCTCTTCTTTGTATTTCTGCCTTTGACAGAAAGAAATGATCGCATTTTCTGCTTTGAGGAGATCATCAAGACATAGGCACTGTTGGCTAGGTGAAGCTTCAAAAACTTTCGTCTGGAATTTGATTTCCTTTTCCCTTTCCGCAGGATTCTTCTCCAAGATACTTTCTGTTATTTGTTTCTTTTCCCGAATTTTCATCAACAATCTTGTTTTTATTTTAAGAAACCAGGCTACCGATGATCTCAATTTATTCCATGATGAAAAGTGGGTAATTAAACTATTCACGGTGTCATATGATTTTTTTTCAATCACATTCACCGAAATGTTTTGTTTAATTTCCGGATCAGTTGTAGAGATTTTAAATCCGAGTTCAAGCTTTGGCCATTCTCTACTTGGCTTACTAAGAAACTTTGGCCCATTGATCAATCACTTGTTTTTAAGAAAGCAATTTGCTGTTTGTCCCCTAGAGGCTTCATCCGCAGGATTTTCCTTTGTATTAACATATCTCCATTGAGAAACATTAGTAGCTCCTAGTACAAAGGAAACTCCATTTGCAACAAATGTCATAAAACGTTTGCTTTCATTGTTAATGTATTTCAAAACCGTAGTACTATCGGTCCAGAAGGTAGATTCTTCCAGTTGAAATTGCAGTTCCTTTTTCAGCATTATGTCAATTTTCACAGCTAAGACTGCTGCTGTAAGTTCCATTCTGGGAATCGTCATTTGCTTCAATGGTGCTACTCTGGCTTTTCCCATTACGAATGCAACATGCACTCTTTTGTTTACATTTTGTAGTCTTTAGTATGAAACAGTCCCATAACCACTTTCGCTGGCATCCGAAAGGTGATGCAGTTGCGCATTTCCGATATTACCAATGGTTTTAGACTTTATACACCGATCTACCTTAAACGTTGACATTTTTTGGAGGTATTTTAACCATTCTGTCCAACTGTGCGAGGATGTTTGAGTTATACTCTCATGCCAACCAAGTTTTTCTCGACACAGATTCTGTAAAATTAACTTGGCTAGCAGTGTAAATGGTGCCAGAAATCCCAAAGGATCATATACTGAACCAATCACAGATAAGATACCCCTTCTTGTGCATGGCCGTTCCTGAATTGACAATTTAAACTTAAACACATCCGTTTCCACATACTAGTGCAGTCCCAGTGCCCTTTCCATTGGCAAGATGTCTTTGTCTAAATCCAACACCTTGGTTTCTTCGGCTCTGTCATCTGGTGGAATGCTTTCCAAAACAGCACGACTGTTGCTGACCCACTTGGTAAGTACAAATCCTCCCTTATTGCAGAGAGGGGTTAGGTGCTTCACTATTTGAATTGCATCTAACTCGGTAGATACGGATTTTAGGCAATCGTCCACATAAAAATTATTTTTCAAAGTGGAAATTACCTCCTCTGGGAAATAATCTTTATTATCCTCTGCGGTTTTCCTCAAAGCGAAATTCGCACAACTTGGAGATGACACTGCTCCGAAAAGATGTACTTTCATTCGGTAATCAACAAGGTCTTGCTGCACATCCCCTTCAGGCCACCATAAGAATCGCAGATAATCAATATGTTTACCAGTTACTTTCACTTGATAAAACATTGCTCTGATATCAGCCATCAAAGCTATCGGTTCTTGCCTAAATTTGATGAGAACTCCAAGGAGCGAGTTAGTAAGGTCTGGACCTTTGCAGTAATTCACTGTTAAGTGATGTCCCTTTAAAGACTGCCGCGCAGTCAAAGACCACCCTCAATGTCCCTTTCTTCGAGTGGTACACCCCATGGTGCGGAATATACCAGATCTCTCCATCATTTCGATATAGTTGATTCATTGGTATCCTTTCAGCATAATCATTATTAATCATATTCTGTAAGAAGGATGTATATTCCTCTTGGAATTTCGTGTTCTTAACAAATTTACGTTTCAAACCATGAATACGCTGTTCAACCATATAGCGATTATTTGGTAAATTAACACTTTCCTTCTTGAAAGGTAAATCCAAACAATAATGTCCATTTTTCCTCTTAACTGAATGGTTCATAATATCTAAGAATTTCAATTCTTCTCTAGACATTTCTTCATGTTCTTGGCTGGTACTTTCATTGAAGTCATGATTATATTACTTCATTAACAGCTTTTCCAATTTACCTGTAGATATTTGGTTAACAGCAACAGCACGGCAATTCATTTTTCTGGTGCTTTCCTTATTCGTACACAAGGAGCCATAAATAACCCATCCTAGTAGGGTCTTCATAGCATACGGTC
Organism: Leucoraja ocellata; assembly: GCA_036785375.1. NCBI lineage: Eukaryota > Metazoa > Chordata > Chondrichthyes > Rajiformes > Rajidae > Leucoraja > Leucoraja ocellata. Next base: position 19,757 of record JAWMAR010002774.1, on the reverse strand, counting down.
CATCATTTTGGCTCCTAATTATCTGTACAGGTTCTAATGCTTTCAGGGCATTCGTTCCAATAAGTAAGTCAATATCAGAATTTATCTTTGTTATTTTGACTTCTTTCAGGTAAGGCCATTGCTGTAAGTCTTCACATCTGGGTACATTTTGACGACCAACAGGCATTGTTTCATGTGTGAAAACCTCTGAAATTGGAATAAAATTATCTTCATCCAAACTGGATATCTCCATATTTGTTATATAATAACTCTGGTAATCCTTTTCTTTATTCATGGTACGCATTTGAATTTTAACTTTCTCCCCAGTAATGTCCAACCTTCTCATCAAATTCTCTGTGCAAAAAGTAGCTGAACTCCCATGATCCAGAAATGCATATGTTTGCAACACTACATTAGTTTCCCTATTTCTCACTTGTACTGGTAAAATAGAGAAAATGCATGCTTTCTCTCCGGCCCCAATATGTGCAGTTACTTGAGGCGAGGTGATAGCATTAAAATCCGCTGACTCCTTTTTCTGCTCAGTATGATCTGGCTCTTTCTTTACAGTATGAAGCACATCAGGATGATTCTGCTTACATTTGTCACAAACTATTGGACACTTACAGTCTTTTACCATGTGCCCCTTCTTTAAACATCCATAGCAGATTCCATTCCTTTTTAAAAAGTCCATCTTTTTTTCATATTTCTTTTCCTTAAATTTACGACACCATCTTATGGTGTGACCTACTTCATCACAAAATGGACAGAATTCATTCTTTCTGGTCGGTGCATCCTCTTTGGCACCACCCAACACTTTATCAGGTATTATATTGGTAGCAAAATTGCTTTTCTTAGGCCCTGTCTTTTGTTTAGTTTTGACATAGGTAGAACCCTTATAAATTGCAAGTGGCTTGGCTTCTTCAATAATCCCGCTGCATGAATCTGACATGTACCGTACTTCTCTTTCTAAATATTCCACCAGGTCTGGTAGCCTGGCTACTTGTTTGCTCTTATCACGTAATTTACCAGCCCTACCTCTCCACGTTTCTCTCATTCTTCTGGGCAACTTGCTTATGATGATTCTCATATTACTTGAAAGATTAATTTCCTCCATATAGCCAAGATTTTTCATCGAGCTGCAACATCTTCTAAGAAATATTGCATATTCACTCAATTTATCCACATCTTCTGGCTTGATTTCTTTCCAATCATGGGCCTTTTCAATGTATGCATTCGCAATCCTCTGTTCATCACCAAAAAATTCTCTGTGCAAAAAGTAGCTGAACTCCCATGATCCAGAAATGCATATGTTTGCAACACTACATTAGTTTCCCTATTTCTCACTTGTACTGGTAAAATAGAGAAAATGCATGCTTTCTCTCCGGCCCCAATATGTGCAGTTACTTGAGGCGAGGTGATAGCATTAACATCCGCTGACTCCTTTTTCTGCTCAGTATGATCTGGCTCTTTCTTTACAGTATGAAGCACATCAGGATGATTCTGCTTACATTTGTCACAAACTATTGGACACTTACAGTCTTTTACCATGTGCCCCTTCTTTAAACATCCATAGCAGATTCCATTCCTTTTTAAAAAGTCCATCTTTTTTTCATATTTCTTTTCCTTAAATTTACGACACCATCTTATGGTGTGACCTACTTCATCACAAAATGGACAGAATTCATTCTTTCTGGTCGGTGCATCCTCTTTGGCACCACCCAACACTTTATCAGGTATTATATTGGTAGCAAAATTGCTTTTCTTAGGCCCTGTCTTTTGTTTAGTTTTGACATAGGTAGAACCCTTATAAATTGCAAGTGGCTTGGCTTCTTCAATAATCCCGCTGCATGAATCTGACATGTACCGTACTTCTCTTTCTAAATATTCCACCAGGTCTGGTAGCCTAGCTACTTGTTTGCTCTTATCACGTAATTTACCAGCCCTACCTCTCCACTTTTCTCTCATTCTTCTGGGCAACTTGCTTATGATGATTCTCATATTACTTGAAAGATTAATTTCCTCCATATAGCCAAGATTTTTCATCGAGCTGCAACATCTTCTCAGAAATATTGCATATTCACTCAATTTATCCACATCTTCTGGCTTGATTTCTTTCCAATCATGGGCCTTTTCAATGTATGCATTCGCAATTCTCTGTTCATCACCAAAACGTTCCTTTAGTAATCTTCTCGCCTTATTATAGCCCTGGTTGTCTCCATCTGACAACTTTCCACAAGCACCTTCACCCTTCCTTGTGTGTACTTCACCAGAAACCGTAAGCGCTCTTTTTCATCCTTAACTTTCGTCTCTAATACCTCATCCAGTGCCCTCACGAAAGTTTCATACTCCAAAGGATCTCCAGCATACGTAGGAATTTCAACTGGTGGCAAAATGAGAGATGTATTTTGTCGAGCTACAGTCTCGTTGACTTCAGATTGCTTATTCAGCAGTGCCAATAGACCAACCTGATTCCCTTCTCCTTGGTCCACTGGTCCTTCTCGAGTTTGTACGGATGTTCTTATAGTAGCTAGTTTCGGTCTAGCACCCATTTCCTGAGCTGAAGGTTCACTCAACCTATTTAGGTTTTCCAATCCAAGGTATCCTGTGGACTTTGACCGTGGAATCGATTCAACTGCCAATTCACTCTGAGCAGTTTTGGCTCTCTGTCTAGAGCTTACCACCTTTGATGATCTAGAGCTGCATCTAGACCCTTCACTTTCCAGTATGTCCCTTCTGGCTTTAGCCACCTTCAACTTTGTATCTAATTCCAGTTGTTCCTGACATCGCGCCATCTCTTCATGCTGTCGGGCCATCTGTTGCATCATCTCATCTTGCTGTCGGGCCATCTGTTGCATCATCTCTTCTTGCTGTCGGGCCATCTCATGTTTTTTCTTCATAGCATCCGCTTCTATTGAGAGCGCTGCTAACTCAGCCTTGGCTCCCAAACGAGCAGAAGCCCTCGAAACCGAACTGGCTGAGCTACCAGATTTACGGCCTGATCTTTGTGAAGATACATTTGAGATACTATCTCCCGGTTCTATTTCATCACCTTCTTCTTCATGCTTAGTATCTTCTTTTCTGCCACCTTTACTTTTGCTAACTTGCTCTAACCATCCTTCTACAACTTCCATGGATTCATCATAATACTCCATATTTTCGGAATCCCACTTAAAATGTCTTTCACGCTCCTCTTGAGAACGCTCTTCATCCAGCAGTGTGTCCTGCTTCTCTTTCAGCTCATGGTTAAGGCTACTTATCAGGCGTAATTTCTCTTCCACCTTGTCCTGGTTCTCTTCTGATTCCATGAGTGTCTTCACACTTTCAAACAGCCTTCTAATCCTCTTCCCCAACTTGTTCCTATCCAATTCAGCCTCCTTGAGAACACAACTTCGACCTTTCTCAGTGAGTTTAAGTTGTCTGGCTGGTCTTTCTTCACCACCACGTGGCTCTTCTGGCATAGCTCTGCCGTCATCTTCCTTCATGATTTAAAAGAGGTCTTGGCAGATTGCCAAGTCTTTAAATTAGTCGAAAAAGTCTATGCATCTGAGTGACTTTGTCATTATCAACAATTTCTTCCAAAACTAAAACATACTGATAATGTAGAGAACCTCTCTCTAATTCCAGGTGCAAAATAAATGATGCTAATTCCAATGGAATGCTCCTTTATCTCTTTGATTCAAAACAATCCAAAGTCGGTCTGCCTTTCCCAGACACGCTGGAGAAAACAGCTTGTTGAGCTCTGTTACAGAATTATTTCAATTAAAACCGTAATTTTAATTCAAAAGGTAATAATCAATTCGTACTCACAATCCAGTGATACGTCTCCCGATGCGTTCCGATGCTGTTGATAGACCTCAAGGCTCTTCCTGGCCGAGATCTTCTTCAGTTCCACGATTGGAACCAATCTTCTTTGGCTGCACCTCTCCTAGGTCTTAGCCTTCGTCCTGCTCTGGCCGCACCTCTCCGAGGTCTTAGCCTTCGCACTTCGATCTTCTGTCCCTATCTCAGCGACTGGTATTTACCCCCGTCGGAGGTTCGCTTTTACTTATCTTCTTCTGTCCCAATCTCTGGGACTGGCAATTACCCCCTGCCGGAAGTATCCTTCGACTTAATGTAGCGGCAGATTTTTCAGATCTTTTTTTTTTTTTTTTTTTTTTAAATTTTCTTTTTATTAGAAGTACGGTAAATTACAATCCTACACAACACATATATCTTAATACATTTTTTGTACCGCTTCATGTTTTTTTGAGCTTTAAGAAAAAGGTAGAAGTAAGGAAAGTAAAGAAAGTGCAAGAGAGTCGTGCAGTGCAAGAGTGTTGGGAAAAGAAAGCCCCTTAGGAAAGAAGTTAGAGAAGGAAGTAAAGTGAGATTTTTCAGATCTTTCAGGAAATTAACTCCCTAGCCACTAATTGGATGAGAGGGGATAAGGGGAATATCTTTGGTACGCATGCAGGCTGCCTCAGAGATTTTCAGAGCTTCTACTTTATAAAGCTTCAGCACACAGCCTTTTAATGAATATTTTCTTTATTGTAGATATAAAACAGTAAGATACATCCAAGTTTTTCCGACTTGTTCCAGCAATCTTCTTCGAACTCCAGCGCATTACTTCAGATACTAGAAAACTCCTCGTGTCTCCTTCTTCACATGAGGCTTGACATGCTTGACATGCTTGACATGGTCGAAGGATAGACCTTCTCCCTCTCCTGTCCAAAACGAATCCTCAACTAAACTAACACGCAAGCAGTTAAGCTGCATAAACACGCCCCAAGACACGTCATAAAATCCCACCCACATTATAACGGGCTGGCTAAAATTTAAAAGAACATGCCATCCACAATGACATGCATAACAGCCCAATGGCCACTACAGGTATTTAGAGGGTTTCAGTGAGGTTTAGAGGTGTTTAGAGGGTTTTTTAATGGGTTTAGAGGCGTTTCGAGAGGTTTACAGTGTTTACATGGATTTCGTGGGATTCAGAGAGGTTTAGAGCGGTTTAGAGAGGTTTCCAGGGGATTATAGGGGCAGAGAGGCTTCGAGGTTTTTAGAGTGTAGTGGGGGTTAGAGGATTGTCGATGGGATTAGAGGAGTTTAGAGGTAGTCAGAGGGGTTTAGTGGTGTTTAGATGGCTTTAGAGGTTTGATGGAGTGTACAGTGCTTTAGAGGAGTGTAGAGTGTCTAGAGGATTTTCATGGAGTTTAGAGGTGTTTAGAAAGGTTTAGAGGGGTTTAGAGGGTTTTAGGGGGGTTTTGAGGGATTTAGAGGAGTCTAGAGGGGGTTGGTTTGTTTTAAGGGGTTTAGAGGCATTTAGAGGTGTTTGAAAGGGTATGGAAAGGTTTCGAGCGGTATAGAGGTGTTTAGAGCGGTTTAGAGAGGTTTAGAGCTGTTTCGAGGGGATTAGAGGGGTTTAGAGAACTTCCGTGGGGTTATGATGGATTTAGAAGTGTTTCGAGGGGGTCGAGAGGTTTTGATGGAATACAGGTATTTCGAGGAGTATATAAGGGTTTAGAGAGGTGTGTAGAGAGGGGTTGACGCCTTTGGATGGGTTTAGATTGTTTAGGGGGATTTGGAGGGGTTTAGATGGTGTCAGAGGTGTTCAGAGGGGTATAGAGGGGATTAGTGCGGATTAGAGTGGTTTAAATATGTTTAGAGTGGTTCAGATGGGTTTCAGAGGGATTGTGAGGTGTTTAGAGGGGGTTTCAAGGGGTTTAAAGGGGTGTAGGGGGTTTAGATGGTTTCCGAGAGGTTAAGATGTATTTAGATGGGTTTAGATGGGATTAGAGTGTTGCGGAATGGTTTAGAATGGTTCAGATAGGTTTTGAGTGGTTTGGAGGGGCTCTGGGGGGGGGGGGGGGGGTTCAGACGGATGACGAGGAGTTTAGATGTGATTAGAGTGTGTTAGAGGGGGTTTAGAATGAATTAGAGTAGGTCCGATCGGTTCAGAAGACTTCAGAGGTGTATAGAGGGGTCTAGAGGTGTTCATCCGGAAGTGGCGGCGCTGTTGAACGGCTCGGCTCGCCTGCAGTTCGTCTGTTTTTGTGTTTTGTTTTGTCTTGTTTAATTAAATTTGTGGTTACTGGGTTGTCTTATATGTGTGTGTGTGGGGGGGGGGGGGTGAAACAGGGCTTTCAGTCTCTCCCTTCAGGGGAATGCGACTTTCTTGTCGTATCCCCCTTCTCTGCCTCCGTCTGCGCTGAGGCCTAATGGCGGAGCTGGCGGCCTCCAACCTGCGACCGACCTCGAGGCTCCGGAGGTAGAGCCAGCCAGGACTCACCAACGCGAGGCTGCGGCGGTGTTCGCGCAGCGGCACGACAGCGCTCGGGGGTGGGGGGTGGGGGGGGGCGGGGGCGGCTCGGAGCTGAGACGATCCGATGGCAGCGGCACGACTCGGAGCTGGAACGGCGTTCCCGTGAGGGCGGCCCGGCTCGGGGCTGGGACAGCGCTCCGGTGGCTGAGGGGGCCCGGCGCAGGGTGGAGACGGTGCTCCAGTGCCTGAGGGGGCGTTCTGGCGGCGGCGACCTGAATCCGGGGCTCGGTCGCGGGCCAGTGGACGTCATCGTCGGGAGCTCGCAGGTCACAGGCTGGTGCCTGTTTTCCGGAGCTCCCGCGGCAACAGCTGCGTCCGCTGGAATGGAGGGCGGCAACTTCGACCACCCCTGGGCCGCGGAGCTTGAACCGGCCCGTTCGCGGAGCTCGGTGAGCCGCGGGACTGACTATCGCCCGGTGGGGTATGGCCTCAGCGCAGAGTGAGAAGATGAGGGAAGAGGCAGTAACCCTAAGATTTTACCTCCATCACAGTGAGGAGGTGCCTGGTGAACTCATTGTGGTGGATGTTAATTTGTGTTTATTGTGTGTTTTGTTGTTTATTATTACATGTATGGCTGCAGGCAACGACATTTCGTTCAGATGTATTTACAGGGTGTTTAGGCGGGTTCAGAGGGGTTTAGAGGGAATCTGGTGCGAAAACTGTGATCCTGGTACGAAAACTGCGAGCGTAGCGCAAATGAAGTGTGAGCCCGGTGCGAAAAGTGTGAGACTGGTGCAAAGGCTACGAACCTCGTCTGCAAACTTCAAGCCGGGCGCACAAGCTGCGAGCCTGCTGCGAAAAGAGCAAGCCTCAGTAAATGGGGGACTAGAAGAGGGCACTAATATATGGGGAATTAGGGAGCGCAGCATTAAATAGCGAATCAGGGGAGGACACTAATACATGGGGAATTAGACGAAGGCACTAATCCATGGGGAATTAGGCGAGGGCACTAATACATGGGGAATTAGACGAGGGCACTAATAAATGGGGAATTAGACGAGGCCACTAATACATGGGGAATTAGATGAGGGCACTAATACATGGGGAATTAGACGAGGGCACTAATACATGGGGAATTAGACGAGGGCACTAATAAATGGGGAATTAGACGAGGGCACTAATACATGGGGAATTAGACGAGGGCACTAATAAATGGGGAATTAGACGAGGGCACTAATACATGGGGAATTAGACGAGGGCACTAATACATGGGGAATTAGACGAGGGCACTAATACATGGGGAATTAGGGAGCGCAGCATTAAATGGTGAATCAGGGGAGGACACCAGTAAATGGGGATTTAGGAGATGCCACCAGTAAATGGGAAATTAGGGGAGCGCGCCATGGCACAGTGGCCCAGCAATAGAGTTGCTACTTCACGTTCAGAGACCCGGGTTCGATGCCGACCATGCCCGCCGTCCGCACGGTTTGTACCCGTTACCGGGTGGATTTTCTCCAGAGATGCGGCCTGCCCCGCTGTTACTCCAGCTTTTTGAAACCACATATGTTACATATGTGTGTCTCAGCTAAAGCTATACAGCCCGGTGGCACAGCGGTAGAGTTGCTGCCTTACAGCGCCAGACGCGGGTTCAATCCCGACCAAGGGTGCTGTATGTACGGAGTTTCTAGCTTCTCCCGCTGAGCGCATGGATTTTCTCCGACATCATCGGTTTCTTCCCAAACTCCAAAGGCGCACAGGTTTGTAGATATACAAGTTTAAATGTAAATTGTCCCCAGTGTGTGTAGGATATCGATAATATGTGGGGATTACTTGTCAGTGCGGACTCGCACTGTTCCCTTTCGAGACACTTTTCTCCAGAGATGCTGTCTGTCACGTGGGTTACTCCAGCATTTTGTGTCTATCTTCGGTTGAAACCAGCATCTGAAGATCCTTCCTGTGCGAAGCTGTTCTTAAGTCTGGACATTTGGGTGGATTAGAAGGGTTTCGAGGGGTTTCGAGGGGGTGGTCGACTGGCTGAGAGGGTTTAGAGAGGCGTAGAGGTTTAGATGGATTTAGAGGGGCTTAGAAGGGTTTAGAGAGTTTTAGAGGGGTTTAGAGGGGATTAGTGGGATGTAGGCGGGTACTGAGGGCTTTGGAGGTCTAGAGAGGTTGGAGCCGTGTAATGGTGTTTTGAAGGCTTTCGAGAGGTTTAGAGCGGTTTAGAGTGGTTAAGGGGTATAAAGTGGGTACTGTGGTTTGCAAGGGTTTAGAGGGGTTTAGTGGGGGGTTAAAATGGTTAAAAGGGGCTGCGATGTGTTTAGAGGGGTTCAGATGGGCTTTGATGCTTTGGGTGAGTAAATGGTGAATTAGGGGAGGGCACCAATAAATGGGAAATTAGGAAGCGCAGCATTAACTGGTGAATGAGGGGAGGACACCAGTAAATGGGGAATTAGAGGATGACACCAGTAAATCGGAAATTAGTGGAGGGCGCCAGTAAACAGTGGCACAGCTATAGAGTTGCTGCCTCATGTTCAGAGACCCGGGTTCGATTCCAACTACGGCCGCTGTACGCACGGTTTGTATGTTCTCCCCGTGACCGCGTGGATTTTCTCCAGAGATGCTGCCTGCCCCGCTGTTACTCCAGCATTTTGAAACCACATATGTTATATCAGTGTTTGTCAGATAAAGTTATCCAACACGGTGGCGCAGCGGTAGAGTTGCTGCCTTACAGCGCCAGCCGCGGGTTCAATACCGACCAAGAGTGATGTATGTACGGAGTTTCTATGTTCTCCCGCTGAGTGCGTGGATTTTCTCCGACATCATCGGTTTCCTCCTGTAGATGGTTTATGCATGCAACTAATCATATAGCTCCCTCAGCACCACTAACCCCGCCTTAGGTATAATTTATAATAACGCCTGCTTCTCCTTCTGCGCAGTACAGTAGCAGACTGTAGTCAGTGACTACTCATGTATCGTTTAACTCTGTATCCTTATTAAAAACTGTTATAAAGTTACTCGTGTGTAATGTCTCATTTACATGGTGTCTGCTAGAGACAACTCCTGTTTACCGGTTTTATTTATTTTGTTAAGTTTTTATTTTCATTTTGACGATGGCTTCCTCATGCCGAAAGCCTGCTCAGCTCATCTTCGATTCGGACATCGCGTACCGCTGGGCTACTTTCCAACTGGACTACCGCCACTACATGAATATCGCAGATCGGAACGAACCCGATGAAGTCAAAGCCTCTCTTCTTCTCAACCTTGCCGGCCCCGACACCATGAGAAGAGCGAAAACTTTCAGTTACGCCCCAACGGTCCTGGGTGCCGACGACCAGGTACTGATACCCATTGAAACTGCCGACGACCCAGCCGTCCTACTGCGCATTTTCAGGGAGATTTGTGACCTGCCCTCTAATCATATTTTAGAAAGGATGCGATGTTTTACTCGCAAGCAGTTGCCCGATGAGCCTGTGGAGTGCTTCATCGCTGATTTACGTTACCTAGCCCAGAGGTGCCGGTTCGAAGCAATGAAGGACCAGCTAACTAGAGACATTTTGCTGACGGGGATGCTCGATCAGAAACTGAGATCGAAGCTCCTCCGCAAACCCGATCTGACTTTAAATGAAGCTATACATGCCTGCAGAATGGCTGAGGACATTGACCCGCCAGACAGTCAGCGGGACTCGGACACTAAATCTATCAATCGGACCTCGAATGGATAACACGAAATGCGTGCCATGGGCCAGCCCCGCATCTGGCGGTGATCCCCTCAAATGCCCGATCTGCAACTATATGCTCCTCAGGCAGTCGCCATGCCCCTGCCTACGATAAAGCCTGCAACTATTGGAAGATGTTAAACCATTTGTCTGCTGCCTGCCGTTCTCGTGGGAAAGTTCCACAAGCTTCCAGACCTAACCTAAACATGCTGTTGCAAGTTGATAACAAGTATGACTCTCCGTCCTTGCTCGACGCTGCCCACGCTGCCGATCCAATTAATTCGCAAGGTGAGGCAAGTGTGTACTCACTCCTTCATGCACCTGGCCGGCTACCCGATCCACCAGTTCTGATAACTCTCAACAATTCCGATTTTCACGCTAAGCTCGACACGGGGGCGAAGGTCAATGTAATGTCAATAAGCCTTTTCAAGAAGATATGGAATAATGAACTCCTGATGGCAGACCGCTCCACTCCGCATGCTTACAGGGGGCGAGGTGCTGAGACCGCTGGGTAAAGCTACTTTCACTTGTGCTAAAAAAACAACGCGTGCCTTGACCTTTTATCTTTTGAACTCTGACTGTGACTCTGTTGGGCAACCAGGCATGTCAGGATCTGGGACTGGTGTCGTTCGACTGAACGGTCCACAAGGTGATTATATCGGTAGACCCGATAAAGGAATACCCCGACCTGTTTAATGACGAACTGGGCAAGCTGTCCATCAACTACAAAATTGCCACTGATCCTATGGTAGCGGGTGTCTCACGCCATGAAGGACAAAGTCGAGTCCATGTTAAACAACATGATCTCCATGGGGGTGCAAGAAGCGTTCAGCGAGCCCACCGAGTGGGTGTCTACCATGGTTGCCACGTTAAAAAAGAACAAAAATAAAATCCGTGTGTGCATCAACCCTAAAGACTTGAACCTTGCCATCAGGCGCCCCCACTACCCCATGAGGATGGTTGAGGATGTTGCAGCTCAGGTCGGACAGGCCGCCGTCTTCTCTGTCCTCGACGCTAAGAGCTCGTTTTGGCAGATACCGCTGGACAAGGGGTCATCGGATCTGACCACGTTTTCGACAACGTTCGGCAGATTCAAGTTCTTGCGAATGCCATTCGGCATCAACTCTGCCAGTGAGGTGTCCCAGAGGACCAAGGAACAGCTGTTCGCTGGCCTGCCGTGCGCTATCATTGTTAATGACATCCTGGTCTACGGGAAAGACGTGGTGGAGCACGACCAGAACCTACGCTGTGTCCTGGAGCGGGCACGACAGATCAGCCTCAAGCTTAACCCTAAGAAGTGCAGGTTCCGGGTGTCCGAGGTCACTTACGTTGGCCATGTGTTCACTCCTGCCGGACTCAAGCCCGATCCTTTGAAAGCTGCCGCCATCACTGAGAGGCCGGCCCCCACTGACGTGCTTGGTCTACAGCGTTTCCTGGGTATGGTGAACTATCTTGGGAAATGTATACCCAACCTCAGCGAACTGAGCTCGTCCCTGCGACAGCTGACTAGAAAATACACCGCCTGGTCCTGGTTCCCGCAGCACCAGCAGGCTTTTGATACTTTAAATTCTAAGCTGATCTGCTGGAGGATGGATTTAATGACAGTTCTGAAGTTCTGACGTTTTTCGACCTGAAGCGCCCCATTACTGTTACCTGTGACGCCTCGCGATTCGGGCTCGGTGCAGCCTGCCTACAGTCCACTGCCGATGGCGCCATGCTCCCTGTCTCCTATGCCTCTCGTACCATGACCGACACCGAACAACGCTACGCTCAGATCGACAAGGAGCTGCTTGCTGTCGTTTTCGTCTGCTCTAAGTTCAAAGACTTTCTTTTCGGGAACTGTTTCACGGTTGAGACTGACCACCAGCCACTGGTGACTATCCTGAACAAGCCGATCCATGTCGTACCTGCCAGGCTGCAACGTATGATGATGCGGCTCCAGCGAGCAGCCGTGAGTACCCGCAGAGTAACGGACTTGCTGAGTGGGCTGTCCGGAGTGCCAAGCTGCTGATGGAGCAAGCGCGCCTGGCGAATTCCGACTTTTACCTCGACCTCCTGAACCTGAGGAACATTTCCAGGGACGCAGCCCTGGGATCTCCTGCCCAGCGGCTGATGTCCAGAACGACTAGCCCACCGATTCCGATCGCTCAACATCAGCTGCTGCCGCGAGTGATGGATCCTGCATCCGTCCAGACGCACATTCAGGAAAAGCACGACATCTAATGATGGTCACATGATAGATCGTGCAAACCACTCAAGCCTCTGCTGCCTGGCCAGGCCATTCGTCTACAGACTGAATCAGAATCAGAATCAGAATGTTTTAATGTCATTGCATGTGTCACATACAACGAGATTACTGTGTCTCTCCATTTAAAAGAACTTCAAACATTCACATACTCATACTTTTTACACTCCCTCCCTCCCCAAACCCACCCATGGATTCACATTTACATAAATTAACACTCTCCCACTCCCCCTCTTTCCCCATAACCCGCTCCCGGGACAGTTCAGTTCCAAGATTGCTGATGGGTAAAAGCTGTTCTTGAGTCTGGCAGTGCGTGACTTTAGCGACCTGTACCTTTTTCCTGAGGGCAGCAGTGTGAAAAGGTGGTGACAAGGATGTGTAATGTCTGTCACGCTATTACAGGTCCTGCTGCGGCAACTGGAGTGGTCAATGTCCTCCAGAGGGGGCAGGGGGACTGCTAGTGGATATTCCCGTCTGGCCACCGTGGTTGGCGTTGCCGACGCGCCTCGTTCGTATCTTGTGGACTTTGAAGGGACTATTTACCGCAGAAGTCGTCAGCACCTGCTTGCAGTACAGCAGCCGCTCCCGCAGGCAGCGGGACCCTACGCTCCGCCGCTGCAGTTCCAGCCGTCCGCTGCTGATCCCGTTACCAGCCCCTGCATGCATTAAAGGGGTTTCGAAGGATTTCGAGGGGTTTAGAGGGGATTAGAGAGTGTTAGAAGGGTTACTGGGGTTAGAGGGGTTCAGGGGGCTTTAGAGATGTTTAAAGGGTTTTCGAGGGGTTTAGAGGGGTTTCGAGTAATTCGACTAATGGTCTGGAGGGGTATAACCATATAACCATATAACAATTACAGCACGGAAACAGGCCATCTCGGCCCTACAAGTCCATGCCGAACAAATTTTGTTCCCCTTAGTCCCACCTGCCTGCACTCGTACCATAACCCTCCATTCCCTTCTCATCCATATGCCTATCTAATTTATTTTTAAATGATACCAATGAACCTGCCTCCACCACTTCCACTGGGAGCTCATTCCACACCGCCACCACTCTCTGCGTAAAGAAGTTCCCCCTCATATTACCCCTAAACTTCTGTCCCTTAATTCTGAAGTCATGTCCTCTTGTTTGAATCTTCCCTATTGTCAAAGGGAAAACCTTGTCCACATCAACTCTGTCTATCCCTCTCATCATTTTAAAGACCTCTATCAGGTCCCCCCTTAACCTTCTGCGCTCCAGAGAATAAAGACCTAACTTATTCAACCTATCTCTGTAACTTAGTTGTTGAAATCCAGGCAACATTCTAGTAAATCTCCTCTGTACTCTCTCTATTTTGTTGACATCCTTCCGATAATTGGGCGACCAAAAGTGTACACCATACTCCAGATTTGGTCTCACCAATGCCTTGTACAATTTTAACATTACATCCCAGCTTCTATACTCAATGCTCTGATTTATAAAGGCTAGCATACCAAAAGCTTTCTTTACCACCCTATCTATATGAGATTCCACCTTCAAGGAACTATGCACGGTTATACCCAGATCCCTCTGTTCAACTGTATTCTTCAATTCCCTACCATTTACCATGTACGTCCTATTGTGATTTGTCCTGCCAAGGTGTAGCACCTCACATTTATCAGCATTAAACTCCATCTGCCATCTTTCAGCCCATTTTTCCAAATGGCCTAAATCACTCTGTAGACTTTGGAAATCCTCTTCATTATCCACAACACCCCCTATCTTGGTATCATCTGCATACTTACTAATCCAATTTACCACACCTACATCCAGATCATTGATGTACATGACAAACAACAAAGGACCCAACACAGATCCCCGAGGCAACCCACTAGTCACCTGCCTCCAACCCGATAAACAGCCATCCACCATTACCCTCTGGCTTCTCCCATTCAGCCACTGTTGAATCCATCTTGCTATTCCTGCATTTATACCCAACAGTTGAACCTTCTTAACCAACCTTCCACGAGGAACCTTGTCAAAGGCCTTACTAAAGTCCATATAGACAACATCCACTGCTTTACCCTCGTCAATTTCCGTAGTAACCTCTTCAAAAAATTCAAGAAGATTAATCAAACATGACCTACCAGGCACAAATCCATGTTGACTGTTCCTAATCAGACCCTGTTTATCTAGATGCTTATATATATTATCTCTAAGTATCTTTTCCATTAATTTGCCCACCACTGAAGTCAAACTAACAGGTCTATAATTGCTAGGTTTACTCTTAGAACCATTTTTAAACAATGGAACAACATGCGCAGTACGCCAATGCTCGGGGACTATTCCCGTATCTAATGACATTTGAAATATTTCTGTCATAGCCCCGGCTATTTCTACACTAACTTCCCTCAATGTCCTAGGGAATATCCTGTCAGGACCTGGAGACTTATCCACTTTTATATTTTTCAAAAGTGTCAGTACTTCTTTTTCTTTGAACCTCATAGTATCCATAGCTACTCTACTAGTTTCCCTTACCTCACATAATTCAATATCTTTCTCCTTGGTGAATACCGAAGAAAAAAAATTGTTCAATATCTCCCCCATCTCTTTTGGCTCTGCAGATAGCTGTCCACTCTGTCTCTCCAATGGACCAATTTTATCCCTCCTTATCCTTTTGCTATTAATATAGCTGTAGAAACCCTTTGGATTGACTTTCACCTTACTTGCCAAAGCAACCTCATATCTTCTTTTATAGATGAGGTATAGTGGTGTTGGGGAGTTTCAGATGGGTTTTATGGGGTTTAGGTGGATTTCGATCGGTTTAAAGTGGATTAGAGGGGTTTAAAGAGGTTTAGAGGGGTTTTGATGGGTTTAGAGGGGTTTGGAGGTTTAGGGGACTTGATGAGCTGAGAGGGACAGAGGGGTTTAGAGGGCTTTAGTGGGCTCAGAGGTGTTTGAGGTGTTTAGAAAGAGTTAGAGGAATTTCGATGGGTATCAAGAGGTTTAGAGCGGTTTAGAGAGGTTTAGAGTGCGTTGGATGGGTTAGCGTGGTTTAGAGGTGTTTCGGTGAATTTAGAGTAGTTTAGAGGGCACTAAAGATGTTTATAGTGTTTTAGAGTGGTTTAGTGGCGGTTAGAGCGGTGCAGAGAGGTTTAAATGGGCTTAGGCATGTATAGAAGGGTCCAGAGGGGCATAGGTTGGCTTAGAAGGGTTTAGAGGGGTTCAGATGAGTTTCTTATGAGTTAAAGGGGTTTCGAAATGTTTCGAGTGGGTTGGAGATGATCAGAACATGTTAGAAGTGTTTAGATGGGTTTTGATGGGTTTAGTGGGGTTTTGTGGTCTTTAGAGTTGTTTAGATGGCTTTAGAGGGGGTTAGAGTGCTGTCGTTGGGTTTGGAGGAGTGTAGAAGTGTCTAGAGATCTATAGTGTTTTCAGAGGGTTTTAGAAAGGTTTGGAGGGGGTTTGATGGGCTCGAATGGGGTTTAGAGGGGTTTAGATGGGTGTGGAATGGTTTTGAGTGGTTTATTTATAGGGGTTTAGAGGGGGGTTAGTGTGGTTCAGAGGGATATGGAGGAGATATAGGGTGTTAGATGAATTTAGAGGCATTTACAGGTTTTTGAGGAGTTTAGAGAGTTTCTAAGTGGTTTAGAGGGGTTAGATGTGTTTAGAATTGTTTAGAGGGCGTTAGAGAGTATGGAGGTGTTTTGAGTGGTTTAGAGAGATTTAGATGGGTTTGGAGAGCTTTAGAGGGGTTTACAGGTGTTTAGAGGGGATTAGGATGGTTCAAAGTGGGTTAGTGGGGTGTTGCGGTTTTTAGAACATATATTGGATAGAGGGTTTTAGGGGGAGGGGGTTCGAGGGGCTTAGAGGGGTTCCGGTGGGTTTAAAGGGGTTTAGAGGGCTTTAGCGTGGTTTAGAGATGATTAGAGGGCTTTAGAGTGGTGTAGAACAGTTAAGACAGGTTTAGAGGTGTTAAGAGGGGTTTAGAAGTGGCAGCGGGGGTTAGAATGGGATAGAGGGGTTCAGATGGGTTTAGATTTAGAGGGGTTTGGAGGCGGTTAGAGGGGCTTAGAGTGGTGTAGAGAAGTTTAAATGGGCTTAGGCGTGTATAGAGGTGTTCAGATGAGCTTAGGGTTGGAAGGGTTTACAGCGGTTTAGAGGGGTTTAGAGGGGTTTTGAGAGGTTTAGAGGGTTTAGAGGGGTTTGGATGGGTGAAGAGATGTATAGTGGTCTTAGAGGGTTTTCGATGGGTTTTGAGGGAGTTAGATGAGGTTAGGGAGTTTTAGAGTGGTTCGTAAGGGGTTAGAGGGGTTTAGAGGGGTTTAGAGGGCTTTACGGGGTTTTCGATGTATTAAGAGTTAGTTAAAAGTAGATAGTTTTAGAAGGGTTTGGGGAGTACTAGAGGTGTTTAGAGAGGTTTTTGAAGGCTTCAAGAGGTTTCGAGGGCTTTAGAGTGGTTTAGTTATTTAGAGGGCTTTGGAGTGGTTGAGATCAGTTAAGGGGGTTTAGAGCGGTTAAGTGGGTTAGGAGTGGATAGAGGACGTTCGACGGGATCTGATTGGTTTAGATGGGTTTAGAAGTGTTATGGGGTCGTTGGAGGGGGTTTGGTGGGCTACAGGGGGAAAGAGTGTGTTAGAGTGGCTTAGAGGGGTTTAGAGGGGTTTATAGAGATTTAAAGGGGCATAGACGAGTTTTGAGGGCTTCAGATGGACTTAGAGGGACAGAAGGCTTTACAGGGATTTAGAGGGGTTTCGAATGATTTCGAGGGGTATAGAAGGGTTTAGAGGTGTTTGGAGGGGTGTAGATGTGTTTAGAGAGTTATAGTGGGGTTAGAGGGATTTAGAGGGGTTTCGATGTCTTTTGGGTTTTTTTGAGGTATTTAGAGTGGTTTAGAGAGTTTTAGATGGGTTTGTGGGGGTTTAGAGTAGTCTAGATTGGTTTAGAAGGGTGCCAATTGGTTTCGAGAGCTTTAGAGTGGTTTAGCGGTATTTAGAAGACTTTAGTTAGTAAGTAAGTCAGTAAATTTTATTTATATAGCACGTTTAAATCAACTCGCGTTGAAACCGAATTGCTTTCCGTAAAAGAAATAATTAAGTTTTCGTACATCCATATAGAATTCAACACGAACGTCCCCCCACAACAGAATCAAAATTTTCCACTATGGGGAAAGGCATCAAAAAGTTAACTTCTCTTCCTTTGTGAATCACCCGAAGTCGGGGCCTATTAGTGGCCTCCGCAGTCAGTCCGATGTTTTCAGGCCCTCTTTGCTGGAAAGCTGGAACTCCGGCGTCTGGTGAACACTCCTCGGTGGCTTGGAAATGTCTGGAGCGGCCGCTGCCTCCCCGGAGACCGCGGCTCCCGCAGTCCTCAGGCCGCGCTGGTTCGAGCTCCGACTCCAGTGCCGCCCGCCCACGGCTGGACGCCCGCAGCCACAGCTCCTCGGATGTTGGAGTCGGCGGTCACCGCTCTCCAGAGCTTACCGCACGGCGACCCGGTAAGGCATCGCCCGCTCCGCGTTGGTATCCCAACGCTGTGCCACCGCCGAAGCTGTAGTCTCGGCCGGTCCCGACAGGAAACGCCGCTCCGTTCCGATGACAGACGAAGAAGAAGCAGCTCAGAAGGAAGCCGCCTCTCCGTCCAGGTAGGGACTAGGAAATAAAGTTTCCCCCTTCCCCTCCCCGCACCCACCACATATAAGAAGACCAACAAATATGTTGTTTTTAACAGAACTAAAAATAAAATAAAAAAGGGTGTACGGAATGCAGGCAGAGCAGCCACACACAACGGCGCCCCACTCCCGTAGTCAGCCATGTTAAAGCACCAAAAAGCTCTCCTCTCCTCTCCTCTCCTCTCCCATGTCCTCCCCTGTTCTCCCTTGTCATAGAAACATAGAAAATAGGTGCAGGAGTAGGCCATTCGGTCCTTCGAGCCTGCACCGCCATTCAATCTGATCATGGCTGATCATCCAACTCAGTTTCCTGTACCTGCCTTCTCTCCATACCCCCGATCATTTTAGCCACAAGAGCCACATCTAACTCCCTCTTAAATATAGCCAATGAACTGGCCTCAACTACCTTCTGTGGCGGAGAATTCCACAGATTCACCACTCTTTGTGTGAAAAATAGTTTTCTCATCTTGGTCCTAAAGGATTTCCCCCTTATCCTGAAGCTGTGAAACCTTGTCCTGGACTTCCCCAACATCGGGCCCAATCTTCTTGCATCTAGCCCTTAAGAATTTTGTACGTTTCTATAAGATCCCCCCTCAATCTTCTAAATTCTAGCGCGTACAAACCGAGTCTATCCAGTCTTTCTTCATATGCAAGTCCTGGCATCACAGGAATCAGTCTGGTGAACCTTATCTGTACTCCCTCCACGGCAAGAATGCATTTCCTCGGATTAGGAGACCAAAAATGTACACAATACTCCATGTGTGGTCTCACCAAGACCCTGTGCAGCTGCAGTAGAACCTCCCTGCTCCTATACTCAAATCCTTTTGCTGTGAATGCTGACATACCATTCGCTTTCATCACTGCGTGCTGCACCTACATGCTTACTTTCAATGACTGGTGTACCATGACACCCAGGTCTCGTTGCATCTCCCCTTTTCCTAATCGGCCAACATTCAGATAATAGGGTACTTTATTGTTTTTGCCAACAAAGTGGATAACCTCATATTTATCCAGATTATAGCCTGTCCAACCCCTTAAGAATTTTGTACGTTTCTATAAGATCCCCCCTCAATTTTCTAAATTCTAGCACGTACAAACCGAGTCTATCCAATCTTTCTTCATATGCAAGTCCTGGCATCCCAGGAATCAGTATGGTGAACCTTATCTGTACTCCCTCCACTCTAGGTCTTTATTCTCTGGAGCGCAGAAGGTTAAGGGGGGACTTGATAGAGGTCTTTAAAATTATGAGAGGGATAGACAGAGTTGATGTGGACAAGCTTTTCCCTTTGAGAATAGGGAAGATTCAAACAAGAGGGCATGACTTAAGTATTAAGGGACAGAAGTTTAGGGGTAATATGAGGGGGAACTTCTTTACTCAGAGAGTGGTAGCGGTGTGGAATGAGCTTCCAGTGGAAGTGGTGGAGGCAGGTTCATTGGTATCATTTAAAAATAAATTGGATAGGCATATGGATGAGAAGGGAATGGAGGGTTATGGTATGCGTGCAGGCAGGTGGGCCTAAGGGGAAAATAATTTGTGTCGGCACGGACTTGTAGGGCCGAGATGGCCTGTTTCCGTGCTGTAATTGTTATATGGTTATATGGTCATTATACTGCATCTGCCATGCATTTGCTCACTCACCCAGACTATCGAAGTCACCTTGTAGCCTCCTGGCATCCTCCTCACAGCTAACACTGCCCCCCAGCTTCGTGTCATCCACAAACCTGGAGATGTTATAATAATAATAATACATTTTATTTATGGGCGCCTTTCAAGAGTCTCAAGGACACCTTACAAAAATTTAGCAGGTAGAGGAAAAACATGTAAGGGGAATGAAATAAATAGTAGAGACATGACTAGTACACACAGTAAAGACATAATTCAATACAAAACACAATATGAGGCAATTAATGCACAGATGAAAAGGGAGGGGACGTGGGGCAAAGGATAG
>JAWMAR010002773.1:20000-109412 GCA_036785375.1 Leucoraja ocellata | reverse complement strand
CTGTGAAGAAGGGTGCAATCAAATATTATACAACTCTGCTCTATCATCTTTGGGTGCAATGGTGGGCCGGGGGGTTCGGTGGCGGCGGCCACAATCAAAGATACTAGTGGAGCTCTGCTCTATAATCTTTGGTCGGAATGGGACGGCTGCGCGTTATAATGTGCTATCGTTCCACTCTCCCTCTCCCTCTTCCCCCCTTCTCCCTCTCCCTCCCCCCTTCTCCCTGTCCCCCTTCTCCCTGTCCCCCCCTTTCCCCTTCTCCCTCTCCCCCCCCTTTCCCCTTCTCCCTCCCCCTTCTCCCTCTTCCCCTTCTCCCTCTCTTCTCTCGATCTCTCTCTCCCCTCCTCTCGATCTCTCGCTCCCCTCTCTTCTCTCGATCTCTCTCTCTCTCTCTCTCCCCCTCTCTTCGCGATCTCCCTCCCTTCCCTCTCTCCCTCCCTTCCATCTCTCCCTCCCTTACCTCTTCGTGAGAATTGGCAGCTCTGCTATGCCTTGGGTCCAAAAGAGGATAGATAGAAAATACTTAATGGTCTTTGTAAGAAGATTTTAATAAGCTCCTCTACATTTAAGGTAAATTGACATATTAGAGGCAAAACGCATTTTCAATATACAGGTCTCTCCACTGAAAACAATTGTATTTAAGTGATATATCATCCATTGTTCAGGCAAGTAGCACTAGGTTACAATAAACTTCCTACATATTCCAGGAATGCATCTCATAAAAATGGGAGAGGCTTAAATGCATTGTAAAATCATAAATCCATGTTGACTTGGACTAATCCTTTTAATGCTATCCAAATGCCCCATTATTACATCTTTAATAATTGACTCCAGCATCTTTCACACCACCAAAGTCAGGCTAACTGGTCTGTAATTCCCCGTTTTCTCTCTCGCTCCTTTCTTGAAAAGTGGGATAGCATTAGCTATCCTCCAATCCACAGGAACTGATCGTAAATCTATTGATCGTTGGAAAATAATAGAAACATAGAAATTAGGTGCAGGAGTAGGCCATTCGGCCCTTCGAGCCTGCACCGCCATTCAATATGATCATGGCTGATCATCCAACTCAGTATCCCGTACCTGCCTTCTCTCCATACCCTCTGATCCCCTTAGCCACAAGGGCCACATCTAACTCCCTCTTAAATATAGCCAATGAACTGGCCTCGACTACCCTCTGTGGCAGAGAGTTCCAGCGATTCACCACTCTCTGTGTGAAAAAGGTTCTTTTCATCTCGGTTTTAAAGGATATCCCCCTTATCCTTAAGCTGTGACCCCTTGTCCTGGACTTCCCCAACATCGGGAGCAATCTTCCTGCATCTAGCCTGTCCAACCCCTTAAGAATTTTGTAAGTTTCTATAAGATCCCCTCTCAATCTCCTAAATTCTAGAGAGTATAAACCAAGTCTATCCAGTCTTTCATAAGACAGTCCTGATATCCCAGGAAACAGTCTGGTGAACCTTCTCTGCACTCCCTCTATGGCAATAATGTCCTTCCTCAGATTTGGAGACCAAAACTGTATGCAATACTCCAGGTGTGGTCTCACCAAGACCCTGTACAACTGCAGTAGAACCTCCCTGCTCCTATACTCAAATCCTTTCGCTATGAAAGCTAACATACCATTCGCTTTCTTCACTGCCTGCTGCACCTGCATGCCTACTTTCAATGACTGGTGTACCATGACACCCAGGTCTCGCTGCATCTCCCCTTTTCCTAATCGGCCACCATTCAGATAATAGTCTGCTTTCCTGTTTTTGCCACCAAAATGGATAACCTCACATTTATCCACATTATACTGCATCTGCCAAACATTTGCCCACTCACCCAGCCTATCCAAGTCACCTTGCAGTCTCCTAGCATCCTCCTCACAGCTAACACTGCCCCCCAGCTTAGTGTCATCCGCAAACTTGGAGATATTGCCTTCAATTCCCTCATCCAGATCATTAATATATATTGTAAATAGCTGGGGTCCCAGCACTGAGCCTTGCGGTACCCCACTAGTCACTACCTGCCTAATGAAGAACTCAACCATATTATGGTCACTCTTGCCCAAGGGGGCACGTACAACAAGATTGCTAACTAACCCTTCCTCATTACTCAATACCCAGTCTAAAATAGCCTGCTCTCTCGTTGGTTCCTCTACATGTTAATCATATGTATAAATATATATGTTTGTGTATATATGCATGTATGTGTATATATGCATGTATATGTGTGTATATATGTATGTATATATATGTTTATATGTGTATGTATGCATATAAATGTATCCATATGTATGCGTGTATTTGTATGTGTGCATATGTATGTGTATACGTATGTATGTATGTGTATATATGTGTGTGTATATATGTATGTGTATATATATGTGTGTATAAATATATATATATGCATATATATATTATTACTATATAATTATATATATAATTGCCTTTATGGTTTATGTATATCATCTTACAAGACAAATAAATTAATAGTGATTATTTAAATCAAAGTTGCTTCTGATCCATGAGAATAAACTTAATTATCTCTAACTTGCCTCTCACACACAGACACACATTCATATGAATATATCAAATATGTATACGTTAAATTTAATTTTGTGCAGTGTGTGTTAAAGCAATACAATGCAAGGGAAACTACGCAAAGGAGGGGGCTGTTCCCGCTACAAGATACTCGAGGATCTTTGCTTTGGATCAAAGATTATAGCGGAGCTCTATAATCTGCTTTGGATCACAGCGGGTGGAAGTCGTGTGTCGCATTGAAAAATGGCGGCCGTGACGTTCTGTCACGTACTACACGCCAGTCCATTGGATTTCGGAGGAGTGGTCTATCTTGCTCCTCTAGGATCTTTGGTGAGGGTGTTGCCTGGGCTGGCACACGAGGCTGTTGCTGTTGCTGCTGTTGTACAGAGTTGTTAAATAAAGAGATACACCGTTTACGTTGTGGTACGAGCCTTATTACAAGCATAACTCGACATTGACAAGGAAACAAATTGAATGTTTCTAAGTTTGATGACATGAAACTGAGAGTAAATAGGAGAAGCAAAGAGGATGCAAAGAGGTTTCCAGGTGATGTCAGTCAGTTGAGTTACTTGTCAAATATACACAGATGCAGCAGAGAGTCATAGAGCTGTAGAGCATGGAAATAGACACATCAACCCAACACACACATGCTGACCAAGATGTCCAACTGACCCCATCACAATTGGCTGTCCCAGGCCCATGTCTCTCCAAACATGTCTTTGTGCTCTCCTTTCCAGAGAAAGGGTTTTTCATCCACACATGTAAGTTAGCCAAGGCTGACCAGACTGATTCCTGGAATGGCAGGACTAATGTGTAAGGAGAGAAGGAGCTGACTGAGCCAGTAGTCACTGGAGTTTAGAAGACTTAAACATGACCTCTCTAAATTAAACAACATTCAAAGCAGAGCTAGACAGACTCGATACATAAAGATATTTCTGGTGACTGTAGGATCTGGAACAAGGGGTTTTGGACTCAAGATAAGGGGTGAAACATTTAGGGCTGAGACATTTCTCCATTGTGAATATGCTGAGCCATTGAAATTCACCCCACAGAAAATGTTAGATGGCAGGTCACTGAATCTTGTTAAGTTGGGGATAGATTTATTTGACATAAAATGCATCAACATTTATCGGGAGAGAATTGGAATATGAGAATGTTTTGAATGATTGAACAGGCTCAAAGTGACAAATAATCCACCCCTGATTCTCTTTTGCATGTTTCAATAGGTTTGGGATAGTTTGATGTCTTTGTCCTTCATAATTCTGATGTTTATTTACACATTGTGAAATTTAGTCAGATAAAAAACAGGAAGTGGAACAGCCCACAGGTCAGAATAGACAAATCATTGTGGTTAAATTGCTACAGATCTTCCTGCAGCTTTGACCATTGCTCTGAATTTTACATCATGTCCTGAATGTGATGTGGGAAAAGGCAGAATCCTTGCTCTCTTCACACCTCACATTCTTTATATTCAAAAATAAACTTTAGTTCAGAATAAAATATATGCACCAAACTAGTCTGAAGAGTCCCAACTCAAAACTATCCGTGTTCAAGAGGAATGCTGCCTGACACACTGAGTTACTCCAGTATTTTCTGTCTTTCCTTGGTAAAACAGCATCTGCAGTTCCATAATTCTATACACAACTAACACAAATGCTTTTGGTGTCTATACATTCAATAATGTCACACTCAGTAGTGTTTGTACCTGTCTTTACACAATATACTGTCATTTGGCCCCCTTGGGTGATATCCCTTCCATTGTATGAGGGTTGACCCACCAGACTCAGTCCTCAATGTCCAGCAGGGGAAGGTCCCAAGACAGTGATCCTCTCTAACAGTCTATAAATTGGCTGCACAAAGCTTCAGTGCGTCCCTCAGCATGTTATCCTGCAGTCTGGAGTGGATCAGTCAGCTACATCCCTAGATGGACCTCTCTTTGTCATATAGGTGTTTTATTCATCAGCATAGTAACAGTGTGTGGGACATGGGGCAATGTTCCTGTCCCCATAATCCAGCCTTTGCCCCACAGTAACAGTGTGTGGGACATGGGGACATGGGGCAATGTTCCTGTCCCCATAATCCAGCCTTTGCCCCACAGTAACAGTGTGTGGGACATGGGGGCAATGTTCCTGTCCCCATAATCCAGCCTTTGCCCCACAGTAACAGTGTGTGGGACATGGGGGCAATGTTCCTGTCCCCATAATCCAGCCTTTGCCCCACAGTAACAGTGTGTGTGTGGGACATGGGGGCAATGTTCCTGTCCCCATAATCCAGCCTTTGCCCCACAGTAACAGTGTGTGGGACATGGGGCAATGTTCCTGTCCCCATAATCCAGCCTTTGCCCCACAGTAACAGTGTGTGGGACATGGGGACATGGGGGCAATGTTCCTGTCCCCATAATCCAGCCTTTGCCCCACAGTAACAGTGTGTGGGACATGGGGCAATGTTCCTGTCCCCGTAATCCAGCCTTTGCCCCACAGTAACAGTGTGTGGGACATGGGGCAATGTTCCTGTCCCCATAATCCAGCCTTTGCCCCACAGTAACAGTGTGTGGGGCATGGGGCAATGTTCCTGTCCCCATAATCCAGCCTTTGCCCCACAGTAACAGTGTGTGGGACATGGGGCCAATGTTCCTGTCCCCATAATCCAGCCTTTGCCCCACAGTGGGCAGCACCAGAACAGAAATAATGTATTTGAAGATTTGTCTTTAGAAACAAGTAAAGAGAATGTGGTCTCTATATCACCAGCATCCTCAAGGAAAGACAACCTGCTATCCTTATACAGTCTGTGATGTACATGACCAGGGGGCACAATAATGTGGGTGATTATGAAGCGATTCACAATTGGATCAGTTGCAGGATAATTCAGGATGGCACGAAAGTGTCCACATTTAGTGGAAACATTAAAACAATGGAAAATGTTCAACAGTTTGTGTTTACCAGTCCTATAGAGCTGCATTCTGACATTGTGACTCTGATGTTCAATGGCCTTAGCATTGAAGGCAAGCATACTCCACCCTATCTACTTGTGCTGCCACCTTCAGTGTCCAATCAACTTGTAGTCCAAATGTGCTGAAGATATGTGTCTCAGATCGGCTCACTTTATTTCTCACAGAGAATCCACAAAATGAGGCCGAGGTTTCTCTGCAACAGTTTGCCTGCAGGTTTGATGTTGGGTTTCTTTGTTTTCCTGCTTCGACCAGTTTCCACACAGAGTAAGTACTTTCTCTTCACCGGTCACAATCACCTTGCATTAATTATTATTGTCCGTGTAAACCCGCACCCTATTGTCAATCTCACTTTCCTCTCCACATCCCTGTATGTGTTGCTGCCTCACAAATCCACCCCATCCTTGCTGGACCTCCATTCCACATCCCTGTATGTGTTGCTGCCTCACAAATCCACCCCATCCTTGCTGGATCTCCATTCCACATCCATGTATGTGTTGCTGCCTCACAAATCCACCCCATCCTTGCTGGACCTCCATTCCACATCCCTGTATGTGTTGCTGCCTCACAAATCCACCCCATCCTTGCTGGACCTCCATTCCACATCCCTGTATGTGTTGCTGCCTCACAAATCCACCCCATCCTTGCTGGACCTCCATTCCACATCCCTGTATGTGTTGCTGCTTCAATAATCCACCCCATCCTTGCTGGACCTCCATTCCACATCCCTGTATGTGTTGCTGCTTCAATAATCCACCCCATCCTTGCTGGACCTCCATTCCACATCCCTGTATGTGTTGCTGCCTCACAAATCCATGCCATCCTGGTTGTTGCTCCATTACTGAGCCCCTCCCATCTGCTCCCTCCCCTCATGGAGACATGCCCACCTGTGAGCTTGTTGCAGAGGTCTCTGCCCAAGAATCACCTGCAATGTCTCTAGGAGGTCACCAATCAGCTGCATATGATCATCAAACTACTACAATTTGTCAAAGTAAGTCCAATATTGAGAGCTAATTTCTCCTCAGTTCTGAATTTCACTCAAGGTAGAACCTCCAGCAAACATCTTCACAATCACTAGTTTTCCCCTCTGTCATTTGGTGTTCTCCAAGCCCAACCTCACAGAGTTGCACCAAGATCTTCACAGCCTAGAGATATAGACACGAGAGATACATTGTGTTCCAGGTGTACACTGGCCCTATCCCTGAACTCTATCCCCATTACATTGGTCATGTTAGTGGAGTGGCACAAATTGACCCAGTTAGTCACCATCATAACTTGGAAATACATTGCTGGTCCTTCGTTATTTGTGGGGCCTACTCCTATCATTTACATCATTTACTAAACACATCCATCAGTGGTGGAATAAGGATGGTCACATCCTCATGGGTTAAAACTGGAAGCCTAAACACTGAGGCCCACATCCAAAAACATAGATTTATCAGCAAAACATGTGGAGGGAATCACAACTTGCAGCTCATCATCAGCTCAGGAGTTAGTGTCGTCCTCATTGTGACAAGAAATCTAATCCGGCTCCTTCCTTAATCTGGGTTAACAACTCATTTCCCCATATTGTGTGAATTCTGCAGAGAAATACAATTCATTTTTATTGCTGCTCAGCCTCTGTTTTAGATATTTGTCCCCAGTTCCTGAATCTTTCTCTACGTAATTCATCTCATCTCCCCGTCCACCCCACACTGTCCGTCACTCTCACATTCTAAACATAGAAACATAGACAATAGGTGCAGGAGTAGAGGCCATTCAGCCCTTCGAGCCTGCACCATTCGCCATTCAATATGATCATGGCTGATCATCCAACTCAGTATCCCGTACCTGCCTTCTCTCCATACCCCCTGATCCCTTTAGCCACAAGGGCCACATCTAACTCCCTCTTAAATATAGCCAATGAACTGCCCTCGACTACCTTCTGTGGCAGAGAATTCCACAGATTCACCACTCTCTGTGTGAAAAAAGTTCTTCTCATCTCGGTTTTAAAGGATTTCCCCCTTATCCTTAAGCTGTGACCCCTTGTCCTGGACTTCCCTAACATCGGGAACAATCTTCCTGCATCTAGCCTGTCCAACCCCTTAAGAATTTTGTAAGTTTCTATACGATCCCCCCTCAATCTTCTAAATTCTAGCGAGTACAAGCCAAGTCTATCCAGTCTTTCTTCATAAGACAGTCCTGCCATCCCAGGAATCAGTCTGGTGAACCTTCTCTGTACTCCCTCAACTCCGTCCAGGGCCTAACACAGATCCTTCCTCTTTTACGCTGACGTTATCTCTCTTTACCCTTTACATTTAAAAGTAATTCTGTACAATTCTATTTATTTAATTTTTTTTATATACATGAGAACAGAACATGGGGCATGTGTGTTGAGGATGCATTTATTATAAGGATAGTAACTAACTATTGTATTGTTGGTGTCTTGACCAAAAAGCGTAATTTTAAATTATTGTTGCTACTTCCCACTGATTAAAACATAAAATAATGGTGTTTCTCTCTAGTAAATGTTGCTCTTTATTCATTAAAACATATTTCAATCTCCAACCTGGTTTGGTGTTTCCGGGTTCCAAAACAGTGTTTGGATATTTAAAATAATTTATGCGATAACACAATGTATTTTTGAATGTATGTAAGTGAAATGATGGCAAACAAATCTATTGGAGATGATGGTGATGTACCGTGTAGAATAGATAAGGGAGAAGATGTGGTGACACAAGAGTTTGTAGATTCTGGAAACACCAGCAAAGAGCAAACTGCTGGAGGGAATTTGTGGATCAGGAATCATCTGTGGAAGTAAATGGACAGATGACCATTCGCAACTGAAGAAGGGTCACGATACACAGGGTCATCTGTACATTTACCTCGACAGATGCTGCCTGACCCACTGAGTCCCTCCAGTAGATTGTTGTTGTTTGTTTCAGGGAGAACAAGTCGATGTGTCCAATTTTCAGAAGGTCTTTGAATGTTTAAACATGTGGATTAGGCAATATTGAACAGGCATGAATTGAAAAATATTTGGCAGACAGGAAACAGAGAGGAGACTTTGTTAGGGTGGTAGTTGGTGATGAATGATCCAGCATCAAGCCAGTTCTTCAGTCTGTTATTTTCAATGTTCATCTATGGTATTGACAAGGAAACAAATTGAATGTTTCTAAGTTTGATGACATGAAACTGAGAGTAAATAGGAGAAGCAAAGAGGATGCAAAGAGGTTTCCAGGTGATGTCAGTCAGTTGAGTTACTTGTCAAATATACACAGATGCAGCAGAGAGTCATAGAGCTGTAGAGCATGGAAATAGACACATCAACCCAACACACACATGCTGACCAAGATGTCCAACTGACCCCATCACAATTGGCTGTCCCAGGCCCATGTCTCTCCAAACATGTCTTTGTGCTCTCCTTACTGGAGAAAGGGTTTTTCAGCCACACATGTAATGCAGCCAAGGCTGACCAGACTGATTCCTGGAATGGCAGGACTAATGTGTAAGGAGAGGAGGAGCTGACTGAGCCAGTAGTCACTGGAGTTTAGAAGACTTAAACATGACCTCTCTAAATTAAACAACATTCAAAGCAGAGCTAGACAGACTCGATACATAAAGATATTTCCAGTGAGTGTAGGAACTGGAACAAGGGGTTTTGGACTCACGATAAGGGGTGAAACATTTAGGGCTGAGACATTTCTTCATTGTGAATATGGTGAGCCATTGAAATTCACCCCACAGAAAATGGTAGATGGCAGGTCACTGAATCTTGTTAAGTTGGGGATAGATTTATTTGTCATAAAATGCATCAACATTTATGGGGAGAGAATTGGAATATGAGAATGTTTTGAATGATTGAACAGGCTCAAAGTGACAAATAATCCACCCCTGATTCTCTTTTGCATGTTTCAATAGGTTTGGGATAGTTTGATGATGTCTTTGTCCTTCATAATTCTGATGTTTATTTACACATTGTGAAATTTAGTCAGATAAAAAACAGGAAGTGGAACAGCCCACAGGTCAGAATAGACGGATCATTGTGGTTAAATTGTTAAATTTCTACTGAAGTCAGTACTACCACATTATTACAAACATGTGAACTTTGCAACCAGGGGTAATTACATACTCGACCAAGTTTACACCAACATCAGACAGGCATTCAGAGCTGTTCCCCATCCCCACCTGGGGAACTCAGACCATCTCTGTTATGTTAATTCCAGCTTACAGACCTCTATTGACCAGGAACAAGCCGTCTGTGAAACAGATCAGAACATGGCCAAGTCAAGTCAAGTCAAGTCAAGTTTATTTGTCACATACACATACGAGATGTGCAGTGAAATGAAAGTGGCAATGCTCGCGGACTTTTGTGCAAAAGACAAACAACAAAACAACCAAACAAATTATAAACACAATCATAACACACATAGAAACATAGAAACATAGAAATTAGGTGCAGGAGTAGGCCATTCGGCCCTTCGAGCCTGCACCATTCGCCATTCAATATGATCATGGCTGATCATCCAACTCAGTATCCTGTACCTGCCTTCTCTCCATACCCTCTGATCCCCTTAGCCACAAGGGCCACATCTAACTCCCTTTTAAATATAGCCAATGAACTGGCCTCAACTACCCTCTGTGGCAGAGAATTCCAAAGATTCACCACTCTCTGTGTGAAAAAAGTTCTTCTCATCTCGGTTTTAAATGATTTCCCCCTTATCCTTAAGCTGTGACCCCTTGTCCTGGACTTCCCCAACATCGGGAGCAATCTTCCTGCATCTAGCCTGTCCAACCCCTTAAGAATTTTGTAAGTTTCTATAAGATCCCCTCTCAATCTCCTAAATTCTAGAGAGTATAAACCAAGTCTATCCAGTCTTTCTTCATAAGACAGTCCTGACATCCCGGGAATCAGTCTGGTGAACCGTCTCTGCACTCCCTCTATGGCAAGATTGTCCTTCCTCAGATTAGGAGACCAAAACTGTACGCAATACTCCAGGTGTGGTCTCACCAAGACCCTGTACAACTGCAGTACAACCTCTCTGCTCCTATACTCAAATCCTTTTGCTATGAATGCTAACATAACATTGGCTTTCTTCACTGCCTGCTGCACCTGCATGCCTACCTTCAATGACTGGTGTACCATGACACCCAGGTCTCGCTGCATCTCCTCTTTTCCTAATCGGCCACCATTTAGATAATAGTCTGCTTTCCTGTTTTTGCCACCAAAATGGATAACCTCACATTTATCCACATTATACTGCATCTGCCAAACATTTGCCCACTCACCCAGCCTATCCAAGTCACCCTGCAGTCTCCTAGCATCCTCCTCACAGCTAACACTGCCCCCCAGCTTAGTGTCATCCGCAAACTTGGAGATATTGCCTTCAATTCCCTCATCCAGATCGATGCTGGAAAATATATCCACAATATGCAAACACAATCCATTCCCAGAATTGTTTGGTCATGTTAGTGGAGTGGCACAAATTGACCCAGTTAGTCACCATCATAACTTGGAAATACATTGCTGGTCCTTCGTTATTTGTGGGGCCTACTCCTATCATTTACATCATTTACTAAACACATCCATCAGTGGTGGAATAAGGATGGTCACATCCTCATGGATTAAAACTGGAAGCCTAAACACTGAGGCCCACATCCAAAAACATAGATTTATCAGCAAAACATCTGGAGGGAATCACAACTTGCAGCTCATCATCAGCTCAGGAGTTAGTGTCGTCCTCATTGTGACAAGAAATCTAATCAGACTCCTTCCTTAATCCGGGTTAACAACTCATTTCCCCCATATTGTGTGAATTCTGCAGAGAAATACAATTCATTTTTATTGCTGCTCAGCCTCTGTTTTAGATATTTTTCCCCAGTTCCTGAATCTTTGTCTACGTAATTCATCTCATCTCCCCGTCCACCCCACACTGTCCGTCACTCTCACATTCTAAACATAGAAACATAGACAATAGGTGCAGGAGTAGAGGCCATTCGGCCCTTCGAGCCTGCACCATTCGCCATTCAATATGATCATGGCTGATCATCCAACTCAGTATCCCGTACCTGCCTTCTCTCCATACCCCCTGATCCCTTTAGCCACAAGGGCCACATCTAACTCCCTCTTAAATATAGCCAATGAACTGGCCTCAACTACCTTCTGTGGCAGAGAATTCCACAGATTCACCACTCTCTGTGTGAAAAAAGTTCTTCTCATCTCGGTTTTAAAGGATTTCCCCCTTATCCTTAAGCTGTGACCCCTTGTCCTGGACTTCCCTAACATCGGGAACAATCTTCCTGCATCTAGCCTGTCCAACCCCTTAAGAATTTTGTAAGTTTCTATACGATCCCCCCTCAATCTTCTAAATTCTAGCGAGTACAAGCCGAGTCTATCCAGTCTTTCTTCATATGAAAGTCCTGCCATCCCAGGAATCAGTCTGGTGAACCTTCTCTGTACTCCCTCAACTCCGTCCAGGGCCTAACACAGATCCTTCCTCTTTTACGCTGACGTTATCTCTCTTTACCCTTTACATTTAAAAGTAATTCTGTATAATTCTATTTATTTAATTTTTTTTATATACATGAGAACAGAACATGGGGCTTGTGTGTTGAGGATGCATTTATTATAAGGATAGTAACTAACTATTGTATTGTTGGTGTCTTGACCAAAAAGCCTAATTTTAAATTATTGTTGCTACTTCCCACTGATTAAAACATAAAATAATGGTGTTTCTCTCTAGTAAATGTTGCTCTTTATTCATTAAAACATATTTCAATCTCCAACTTGGTTTGGTGTTTCCGGGTTCCAAAACCGTGTTTGGATATTTAAAATAATTTATGCGATAACACAATGTATTTTTGAATGTATGTAAGTGAAATGATGGCAAACAAATCTATTGGAGATGATGGTGATGTACCGTGTAGAATAGATAAGGGAGAAGATGTGGAGACACAAGAGTTTGTAGATTCTGGAAACACCAGCAAAGAGCAAACTGCTGGAGGGAATTTGTGGATCAGAAATCATCTGTGGAAGTAAATGGACAGATGACCATTCGCAACTGAAGAAGGGTCACGATACACAGGGTCATCTGTACATTTACCTCGACAGATGCTGCCTGACCCACTGAGTCCCTCCAGTAGATTGTTGTTGTTTGTTTCAGGGAGAACAAGTCGATGTGTCCAATTTTCAGGAGGTCTTTGAATGTTTAAACATGTGGATTAGGCAATATTAGACAGGCATGAATTGTAAAATAATTTGGCAGACAGGGAACAGAGAGGAGACTTTGTTAGGGTGGCAGGTGGTGATGAATGATCCAGCATCAAGCCAGTTCTTGAGTCTGTTATTTTCAATGTTCATCTACGGTATTGACAAGGAAACAAATTGAATGTTTCTAAGTTTGATGACATGAAACTGAGAGTAAATAGGAGAAGCAAAGAGGATGCAAAGAGGTTTCCAGGTGATGTCAGTCAGTTGAGTTACTTGTCAAATATACACAGATGCAGCAGAGAGTCATAGAGCTGTAGAGCATGGAAATAGACACATCGACCCAACACACACATGCTGACCAAGATGTCCAACTGACCCCATCACAATTGGCTGTCCCAGGCCCATGTCTCTCCAAACATGTCTTTGTGCTCTCCTTACTGGAGAAAGGGTTTTTCAGCCACACATGTAATGCAGCCAAGGCTGACCAGACTGATTCCTGGAATGGCAGGACTAATGTGTAAGGAGAGGAGGAGCTGACTGAGCCAGTAGTCACTGGAGTTTAGAAGACTCAAACATGACCTCTCTAAATTAAACAACATTCAAAGCAGAGCTAGACAGACTCGATACATAAAGGTATTTCCAGTGACTGTAGGATCTGGAACAAGGGGTTTTGGACTCAAGATAAGGGGTGAAACATTTAGGGCTGAGACATTTCTTCATTGTGAATATGGTGAGCCATTGAAATTCACCCAACAGAAAATGGTAAATGGCAGGTCACTGAATCTTGTTAAGTAGGGGATAGATTTATTTGACATAAAATGCATCAACATTTATCGGGAGAGAATTGGAATATGAGAATGTTTTGAATGATTGAACAGGCTCAAAGTGACAAATAATCCACCCCTGATTCTCTTTTGCATGTTTCAATAGGTTTGGGATAGTTTGACGTTGTCTTTGTCCTTCACAATTCTGAGCTTGTGTGAGCTAGTATGTTGGGCCAAAAGTATGCTTTCCTTATTTTGTGGTGATATAGTAGTCCTCCCTCCCTCCTTGTCCTCCACTTCCCCAGCCTGCCCTGCCCAAAGATCCTATAGCAGAGCAAGATAGGCTACTCCTGCTAAATGCAATGGACTGACGTGTAGTACGCTATGGAGGGGATCATGGGCATTTTTCCACGCCCATTTTAGCAACCTGAGCCTACGTAACCCGGCCCAACTCGCACTGTAATCAATGTTGCGGGGCAACAGTTTGTGTGGGTCAGATTCATAAATCTGTCAGTTCAACTTCTTGTCAAGAATAAAATTTGATTCTGGTAATTGTCTTTTTTAATGTTTTTTAAATCATTTCTTTTTAAATGGCTCACAAACAGTGTTTGAGTTGATTTTGTAGTAACCGGAACCGACCCGACTCGCAGGGTGATTGACAGGGGGGGACTTGTTGTGCGTGATTATAGGGTTAGATTCATAATTCTGTTAGTTCATAATTCTGTTGATTCTTGTTAAAGAATAAAATGTTTATAAACACACATACATGAAAATTATATAAATGTATATAACACACACAATTATATTTCTTCTAATCCAATAATGAACTTTATTTCAGACTAGACAAGGGACATTAAATAAAAAACATTGTAAACCTCCCTGCAACTTCACACACACTAGGCCTTATCCCACCCCCCCGGCACTCTCTCGCCTGCCCCCTTACTCCAATGTCCACCGCCCCCCCCCCCCCCCTACTATGCCCCTCTCCCCGCTGCCCCGGACCCCGCACTCTCTCTCCCCGCTGCCCCGGACCCCGCACTCTCTCTCCCCGCTGCCCCGGGCCCCGCACTCTCTCTCCCCGCTGCCCCGCACTCTCTCTCCCCGCTGCCCCGCACTCTCTCTCCCCGCTGCCCCGGGCCC
Source organism: Leucoraja ocellata (assembly GCA_036785375.1). Classification (NCBI taxonomy): domain Eukaryota; kingdom Metazoa; phylum Chordata; class Chondrichthyes; order Rajiformes; family Rajidae; genus Leucoraja; species Leucoraja ocellata. Next base: position 94,850 of record JAWMAR010002773.1, on the reverse strand, counting down.
CGCACTCTCTCTCCCCGCTGCCCCGTACTCTCTCTCCCCGCTGCCCCGGGCCCCGCACTCTCTCTCCCCGCTGCCCCGCACTCTCGAGCAGGCAGGCATGCACATGGGTGGTCGCAGCTAACTCGGTTGCAACTTGCCGCTGCTTGCTGGAAATTGTTGAAAATGGAGATAAATATAAATGATATGCAAGAATTGTTGAGATGACTTTGCTGTAGGCTTGCAGGGGGACTAGGTGCATGTATGCATTTGATTATTGACACATTTTTTTTTTCCTTTCCCCCTAGGCCTAGATGAAATGCAAGTGTGCAAGTGAAGCCGCGACTGGACTAGAGCCGCCGATAATGGTGATTTTACTTCGGAGTCACGTGAGTGACTACGTGAAGAACCCGCTTCCAACGCATGCGTGTCATATCGCTACACGCATTGCAACGAGTCACACAGGGGGAACGAATTTCCCCAGCTGGAGAATTTGAAAGTCGGGAACAGCAGGTAAGAGACTCTGCGTTCCTTTTTTACTTACCTTTTAGGTGGAGACATGGACCTGATCCATGAAGGCTGCGGAAAGCTGGCGGGGGAGACCCGCGGAGTGCGGGCAGCCGGCAACAGCAGCAACGGCACCAATTTCCTGGAGGGAAAACCTGTGCCCGACTTCGCTCCCGCACCGGCAAAATTCACTTCTCGGCCGGGCGGGAAGCAAAGCAAAGACGTCCCGTATGCCAGTCTCAAGCGAGTCTGGCTTGGAGCAGTCGCTAGCGGCCAGCGCGGAGGCAGCAGGACATAGAGCAGGGACCAGCGCTGTAAGTACCGGGGGTACACAGGAGGGCTGGAGAAGCTCAGCGGGTGCAGCGGCACTAATGGAGCAAAGGAACTGGGGACGTTCGGGCCGAAAACCTTCTTCAAAAGGTAAGCACCGGGGTTGGTCCAAGGGGTCCCTAGGAACAGCCGGATTTTACCGGCTGCGGAACTGCCGCGAGGGACCAGTCCCGTGAACACTGGGGTCGGTCCGAGCGGCTCAAACCCGACACGCAGGGAACGACGTTCACCAGCGGGAGAATTGAAAGTCGGGAACAGCAGGTAAGAGACTCTGCGTTCCTTCCACTTACCCTTTAGGTGCAGACATGGACCGGGTCCATGTAGGCTGCAGAAAGCCGGCGGGAGAACCGCGGAGTGCGGGCAGCCGGCAGGAGCAGCAACGGCAGCGGCAGGAGCAGCAGCGGCAGCGGCAGGAGCAGCAACGGCACATCGATTCCCGGAGAGGGAAAACACCTGTGCCCGACTTCGCTCCCGCACCAGGGGAAAATTCATTTCTCGGCCAGTATGCCAGTCTCGCTTTGGAAGCGAGTCTGGCTTGAAGCAGCGCTACCGGCCAGCGCCGAGGCTCACAAACTGAGGACATTGCAGTGGAGTTGACCGGCTGCAATCGACCGCGAGGGACCAGTACCATGAGTACCGGGGTCGGTCCCAGCGGGTTTTTTAGTTACAGAGATCGCTTCTTGGCCTTTTGGCTAAGATCAAGTGTAGTATCTGTGCTTATCAGTTTAATATCTGATACATCCCTTATCTAGGGACCATATAAGCAGGAGTGCCCAGAACTGAGGGCATTGGAGTGGGGTTGACCGGCTGCAACGACCACGAGGGACCAGTACCGTGAATACCGGGGTCGGTCCCAGCGGTCTGAGATAAACGAGCAGCCAGGAGCGCTGAGAGCGTTGGAGCCGGTTTTGACCGGCTACACAGCAAAATCCCGACGAATCGGGTACAACCCCACAGACCCCATTGAATTGAGTGGCGGTGCAGGCTCGAGGGGCTGAATGGCCTGCTCCTCCACCTAATTTCTATGTTTTTTATAAAAATCTGTTTGTTAATCCTTTGGTTAAAGTATTAGATGGGTCCATGGCGCTGGAAGTGCGGAGACGGCGTGGACCCGCTAGCCCACGCTGGAGGAAGCCGGTACGAGTGGCTGCAGCATGACAGCAGCCAGCACAGGTGCCTGTGAGTACTGGGACCGTGTGGAGAGGTGGACCCACATACAAGACCGGGGCGGTCAGCGGTCGGGCGAGGAAAACCCGCAAACCAGTGCCCGTGTGTACAGGGGACGGAAACAGCGGAGGGAAAAGGAGCTCCTTCACAGTAGCAGTCACATGGATGTGGAGACTAGCCACAGTGGGCAGGAGGTAAGCCCCACATGGGTACCCCGTGCGGGACCCCTAGAGATCTCTAACTCTATAAAAAAGAGTAGGCAGGACCCTGATGGGCCAGAGCCTGGTAATACAGCGTCCCATGATCCTAAAACAGCAGGGACTCTGCTGGACATGGTGGCTGATTACTTTAAACCAAGTCAAACAGGGGTAGACTTGGATCCCAGGATGGCAATAGTATTAACTATATGTCTGGCCACAAACTCCAACAAGAAATATTTACAGAGACTGGCCAGACATCTGCCACCTGGCAACTGTGAGGCATTACAGGTGCCCAGTGTAAACCAATGCATTTGGCAGCATATGGGGAGGAACATCAGGAACCAGGACCTCAAGATCCAGAAAACCTTAAAGGGATTGACGGCAGGGATCACAGCATACACCCGCACCCTGGACAAAACAGAGCTAACCAAAGACCATCAAGACGCACTAGCTCTGTTTAGTAATATGCAATATGAGCTGAACTACATGTGGAAGGCTGCCATTCAGCCAGCACTGGACCCCTAATATGCTACCATTTGCAAACAAAGAACCGTGTGTGGACGAAGCCAAGACACTGGGGCTGATCAAGGCCAGCGCAAAGGCCTATTTTGGAGCACGATACCAGCCACATGCAAGGCCATAAAAAATGTGGCTCATACCAGTGGCAGTGCTAGAAATCAATATAACCCGCAGCAGCCCTTTTTAGGGTATGGCCAGGGACGGCCACCCTGGAAGATGCGGAAGCCTCAACCTCCCACACAACCTGAACAAGAGATATCAAACCAGAACCCCCCTTTTCAAAAAACCAAGGAAATAACACAACCACCAGTAACCATGGAGGTAGGTGGGTGTGGTTCTTCTGTAAAAAAGGGACCCACGATGGTGGGGGAGGGGAGGTTGCAATACTACAGTTATGTATGGTGTAAAATCACTACAGACTCATATATTCTCAGCAGTATTCAGGGTTATCTGATAGAATTTACTTATCCCAATAACCCCCCAGTACAACATACACCAGAAAGGCATTTTGTCCTTACATAAACCAAACAATCTAAAGCCCACATGGTGCTACAAAAATTGTACACAAAAGGTGTGATTGAGCATACTTTTCATGGAAAATTAGAATTTGTATCAAACATATTTATTAAAAATAAAATAGATGGGGGTTGCAGGATTATCATTGACCTTTCAACCCTAAACACATTCGTTCAATATGTTCATTTTAAGATGGATACTCTTATTACTGATAAAGAATTAGTGTCAGCTGGGTTTTCTATATGACAGGCATTGACTCAAAAGATGCATACTATACAGTACCCATCAGAGGGGATCACAGACGGTATTTGAAATTTAACTGGATGGGGGGGGGCTTTGGCAATATAGAGCTTTGCCAAAGGGGCAAACATCAGCCCCAAGATCATTTACTAAAATTCTAAAACCAGCTTGGCATTGTTACGTAAACAAAGCCATAGGGTAATGCATTTCCCCCGTTCTGCCTCATCAATCGGGTACTAAGGAAAATTCAACAAGACTCGGCATCTGGGATTCTCATAGTACCCGATTGGCCTACTCAACCGTGGTATTCGGTCATACAGGGGATGGTGTTAGAACCTTGTTCCCTCATGAACATAGCCGAATTTATTAATTCATCCAGTGACTGGGGGCAGTCTTCCATGCCATAAGACTAGGGATTTGTTGATTTGTAGAGTCTGAAAGACCCACTACACGGCATGGGGCTGTCAGACAGGACGATGAATCTCATCTCATCTGCACAAAGACTGTCAACACGGAAGCAGTACCTTGGACACATCAAGAAATGGGGCATATACTGCTTGGACAACAACCTCGACCAAAAGGCCAAGAACATTCTGGCCGTATTGGAATTTTAACAAGCCTCCATTATGATAATCGATTGGGCTACAGTGCCATCAATAGTGCCAGAAGTGCACTCTCCAATTACCTATCACAAGGAACGGAGCGGCACACGGTGGGAACGCACCCCCTGGTAACAAAACTCATGAGGGGCATATTCAATGCAAATCCCCCTAAAACCAGGTACTCCAAAATCTGGGAGGTGGGTGTCGTTCTAAACATGCTGAGGAGCTGGTCGCCCATAACAGCATTGTCACTTCAGTAACGGACCATGAAGATGGTTATGCTCATGGCGTTAGTTACCGCACAACGAGTCCAGCCATTAAGCAAACTGAGCCTGGACTCCCTGATCATCTCACCCGAGAAACTGGTGTTTGTCATACAGGATTTAATAAAACAAAACAGACCAGGTTCATCGGGTCAAGTGTTTGAATTTATGGCATATCCATATGACGAACGACTGTGTATAGCAAGACATATCCAATTATACATAGAATATACTAACAGCATTCGAGGTCAGGAAATGGCGTTGTTAATCTCTTACAAGAAACCGCACAAAAGAGTCACGACCCAAACTATATCAAGGTGGCTCAAATATGTCCTAAAGATGGCAGGAATAGACACTAATGTTTTTAACACTCATTCCACCAGGGCTGCAGCAACATCCGCAGCAAAAATTCTAGAGGTACCCACAGACCAAATCCTCAGAATGGTAGGATGGTCATCCAAAAGGACTTTCCAAAGGTTTTATAATAAACCAGTTTTTTGGAGCCATCATCGTGTTCGGAAACCATTTTACGTTCAACAATATAATTTGCCCGAAAGGTTACAGGGCTATGATTTTCAATTTAAAAACTTTATATATTTTTTCGTTATACCACACAACCCTTTGTATAAGTGTGTTTTAAAATTACTAATGATGCTCTCTCCCAATACCCAAGGCAGTTGTGAAGCATGGACTCGTTCCACGGCATGAGGTTACAGAGCTTTGAAATCTTCACGTAGTCACTCACGTGACTCCGAAGTAAAATAGTAAGATTAAACGAGAACTTACCAGTTTGAAGTTTGATCTGTATTTTATGAGGAGGAACGTTGAGGGAATACGTGCCCTCCGCTCCCACCCTCCTATGATCATATCAAAAACTGGTATCTCTTTGATAATCTTACTATGTTAGGTCATTATAGGTTCCTGTGACCTCACACCGCTGCTTTGAAGAATGACACGCATGCGTTGGAAGCGGGTTCTTCACGTATTCCCTCAACGTTCCTCCTCATAAAATACAGATCAAACTTCAAACTGGTAAGTTCTCGTTTAATCTTACTATTTTTCTGTACTTTAAGTTTGCATTAAACACACATGCATGTTTAGCACCTTCCATTTGTACATATTTTCCATGTTTTCCACATTTTGCAGGGACTTTTATGTGTGCAACAGACAGGCAGGCAAGGCAGTGAGTGAGTGAACCAAACGAGCAGGCAAGGCAGAGCCCAGCCCAGCTTGTTTGGTGCTTGGTGAAAATTGTTGAAACTGGGGAGAAATGGGAATGATATGCAAGAATAGTTGAGAAAAGCTTGATATAGGCTTGCACGGGGACTGAGTGCATGTATGCATTTTTTTGTATTTTTTGGGGAAAAAAATTGATAAAATATCTGATAATAATCTAATCTAATGATTGGATGGATTGATGCATGGATGGAGCGAGAAGAGAAAAGATAAATAGCAGTGAGCTGTGCCAGAGAGATTGAGAGAGAGAGGCAGGATAGATGGACAGAGGTGGTTGTGAATGTTTTGTAAAAATGTTAAAAATCCAAAAATATAAAAATATATTCTAATCTAATCCTCCTCACTTAGATGCTTTATCATTATGTAACACATATCATCCTTCCCTGGAGCTGAGATCTTACACTTGGCCAGAGCTCACTTTAGCTCCCCCAAATTAAATGGAATATTGTACTTGTCCTCTGTGATACCTTTCCTTTGTAAGGCCTCAACATTTTCCTCTCTTGTTCTTTCCCTACCTCTTCTTCCTTCATCTGACAAGTTGCTGGGGCTGTGAACCCTACTAAAAGTGTTAACCATTAGTTCTGCTTTGTCTTTGAGACTACAGTTTGATCTCCATTTGTTAAGATAGGATAACTCCACTCCCTTTTATCACCTTCCATTTTTTTAATCATCCCCCATATCTCCCCTACCTGTGTTGTGTTTCCAATTGAATCACAATACTTCCTCCAATATGCTCTATTTGTTTGTCTTATAGTCCTCCTTACAATTGCCTGAGCCTGTTTGTAATTAATCATGTGTTGGTAGTTATGAGTTCTTTTTAATAATCTGAATGCTCTGTTTCTATTCACCACCGCCTCTTTACATTTATTGTCCCACCACGGCACAGCTTTCCTTTTTGATCTTCCTTTACTTTTAGGTATGGAAACTAATGCTGCTCTTTTGATACCTTCTGACAATTTATTCTCAAAGTTTCATATATCTGTCTCTTCTTGTATCTGTTTTACATATTTATCACTTTCCTCCTTAAATTTCTCCCAATTAGCCTTTCCAAAAACCCATCGTCCACTTCTGTTTTCTTTACTCATAATTAAAGTAATATTTATTTTGCATAGCACAGGATGATGATCACTTCCTATGGTACCCTTTTCATATACTTCCCAGTTACATTTAGCAGCAATCCTATTAGAAACAAGTGTAAGGTCCAACACAGACTCCTTCCCTGTCCTAACATCTACCCTGGTCTTCTTTCCATCATTTAGACACACTAGATTACCATCATTTAATAATTCCTCAATTACCTGTCCATTATTATCTGACTTTCCACTGCCCCATAATGTATTATGTGCGTTAAAGTCCCCACACCAAATAACATTAGATTTGCTCTGGCCTTCTACTTCCTGTAATTTATTGACCTCTAATCGCTTACATGGATTATAGTAATTTATTACCACTATTTTCCTCCTCTCAGACCACACTTCTATTACCACATATTCCTGTTCCTGCCCAATTCCCAATACCCTGTATGGTATCCCTTTTTTAATGAAAGTGGCGCAACCCCCTCCTCCCCCATTTCCCCGATCACATCTCACTGTAACATAATCATATAGAACACAATCTAAACTTGATTTCAACCAGGTTTCCTGGATACATACGACATCTGGTTTTCCCTTCCTACTGTCTATGAATTGCTGAAAGTCTTGCCCATTGGCTAACAAGCTTTGTGCATTCCATTGTAGGATTAACATTAATATTATTAACCCACACATGTTGACTCTTGGCTTGCCTGGATACTGAGACCATCATGTATTTCCTCCCACTTCAATCCTGCCATGCCCAAGTGGTGGACTGCAGCCTTTACAATGACTTGGATCCTTTCTGTTTTGGATTTTACTTCTGCTGTCGCATTTATTACTCCTGCTATAAATATAACCAGGTTTTTCTTTTCTTTCCATATTCTCTTTTCTTTTTCTTTTATTGTCTCCATTATGCCCACATCTTGTTCCCTCCTGATCCTTCTTTCATTCATCTGTTTTGTAGGGTCAGCCCTTTTTGCTGCCTCTGCATAGGAGACCTTTTCCTTCACTCTTATGTTTTGTACTTCACCTTAACGTTTCATCACCTCACAGCCCCAGTAAGCCACACTATGCTCTCCTCCACAATTACAGCACTTTAGTCTGACCCCCTCTCCACACTGGCCATATTCATGGTCCCCACTACACCTTGCGCATTTCCTCGCCGCCTTGCACATTTTAGCTATATGCCCAAATTTCTGACATTTGAAGCACCTCATTGGTTTGGGTATGTACTCTCTTACACTATATCGCATGAATCTGAAATGCACCACTTTTGGAAGGGATTCCATCTTGAATTCGACCAGGACTGACTCAGTTTCCTCTTTCTTTGCTCCTTTGGTCATTCTTTTGGCATTCATAATTAATTCACATCTCTTCCTGAGTTCCTGAACCAGTTCACTCATATTGACTGTGAGAGAGATTCCATAGATAACCCCTTTACACCCTGCCGTCCTCCGTTCTCCCACTCTCACTACTTTGTTTATTTTGGTTTTGTCAATCTTGTTCATTTTCATTGCCTTTTCAACTTGAGCCTCACTGTTGCACCCTATTAGCACGTTTCCATCCTCCAGCACTCTTGCGTACTTTACTTCCCCAACCTGGGCTCTGATTATTTTTGTCAGCTTCAGTGGCTCTATCTTCTTTACTCCTCCTTCTCCTTCAAACCTCACCACTACATTTAACCAAATTTCCTTTTCTGGTTCCTTGTCTTCACTCTCCGATCCACCAATATTGCTTTTCCTTCTTTTACGGCTGCTCTTCCTGGGACTATCCCATGTTCCCACGGGTTCCCACTCCTTCTCAACACTTTCTGCATTATCCTCTCCTCCACTGGCCTCCATACCACTAGACCCACTCTCTCCTGTCATTTTGTAACAGCAGGGGATACTGCCAGAGCACCGTTTACCGGACCTATACAGGCCATCGGCCAATACCCCGATACAATATCTCCCTACTACTACTACTCCTCAGTGTCTCCTCTCTCTCTCTCTCTCTCCCAACCTCCGGACCGGCGCGATCCCTCCCTGGAGCTGCACTCAATCCACAGCCGTCCTCCCGTTGATGAGCTGCTTTCCACAGTCGCCCCATTTGCTGCATTTTGTTTTCTGTAATTATAATCTGCAACTCAATCACCTGCCAATCACCTGTCCCTCCTCACCTGCACAGAGAAAAATGCTGGTGTTTTGTTGTAGTTCAATGTATACATTTTGCAAATAGCTGAGTCAATGTAATTTTGTAAAAAAGACAACAGACCATTTGTATTCACTGGCACGTTGTATGAACAATAGTTCAATGGTGATGGCAGGTAGGTGACGTCACTGGCACATTGTATGAACAATAGTTCAATGGTGGTTCAACTGCAGAGTGAGATTACACAGGCAGGTTGACGTCACTGAGCGGACCACGTGACGCCCCAACACGTCATTGAATGGACTTCACGTGACTTTCCCGCCCTATCAACGGACGGAACGTCACGTGACGTCATTAATGCCGTCACCACGTGACGTGACGCGCCGCCATCTTGTCGATGCGGCCATGACGACGGTGACGGTGTAGCCCCGCCCACCCCGGGCGCTCCCTCCCTGTAGCCCCGCCCACCCCGGGCGCTCCCTCCCTGTAGCCCCGCCCACCCCGGGCGCTCCCTCCCTGGACTGTGTTATGTGAAACGTCGCTTGTCGAGTTCAAAAAGGTTTTAATCTAGAACTTGTCAGGCGGGAGGGGAGGGGGGGGAGGGGAGGTGTCGCAGCAGGAGAGTTGCTGCTGACAGACAGACAGACACACAGACAGACAGACAGACAGACAGACAGAGACAGACAGACAGACAGACAGACAGACAGACAGACAGCGGCCGCCACAGATGCGGGTTCGATCCTGGCTACATGTGGTGGCTGCACGGCCTTGGCTCCTTCCTTCTCCCCCCCCATGGCCTCGCTGGGTTTTCTCCGGGTTCTCCAGTTTACTCCCACACCCCAAAGTCGTCAGGAGCTGAATTCCGCGAGTCATGGAGGATAAGTGTACACAATCTCTTTGCCCTGTACAAAAGATGGTGGTAATAGTGAGGTGAGACTTCCACTGATGAATCACTAACGCCGAATTACAATATGTACTCATTCCAGATTCTTTCATCCTCCTGCAGTCTGTACAGTAATATCAATCGGCTAATTGAGCTACAGATTCCCGCCCCTTCAATGGTTATACTACTACTGATCGAAGAGGAGGATTTACCAGGAGCCCTGCTGCGGTTATGTTGCATAGGTAGGTTCAGAGGTGCCATGTGATTATGTATCCCATATAAATTACATCATTAAAAATCTGGTTATACATGGTTTAAAATTAATTTGCACAAGTTGTCTTTGAAAGCGAATCAGATGGCCGACACACTTTTACCAACGTTACTGATTTGAATGTTGCCAAATCAACCTCAAAGTTGCTGTTGTTAAGCTAAAGTTGACTGACTAAAATAAAGGAATAGATCAAAGACCATTATGGCCCCATGGCTCACAATGTCTGTGCCGAACATGATGCCAAGATAAATTAATCTCCACTGCCGCACGTGACCCATGCCCCTCCATTCCCTGCATATCCAGGTGCCAATGACTAGTGGGGTACCCCAAGGCTCAGTACTGGGACCCCAGCTATTTACAATATATATTAATGATCTGGATGAGGGAATTGAACGCAATATCTCCAAGTTTGCGGATGACACTAAGCTGGGGGGCAGTGTTAGCTGTGAGGAGGATGCTAGGAGACTGCAGGGTGACTTGGATAGGCTGGGTGAGTGGGCAAATGTTTGGCAGATGCAGTATAATGTGGGTAAATGTGAGGTTATCCATTTTGGTGGCAAAAACAGGAAAGCAGACTATTATCTAAATGGTGGCCGATTGGGAAAGGGGGAGATGCAGCGAGACCTGGGTGTCATGGTACACCAGTCATTGAAGGTAGGCATGCAGGTGCAGCAGGCAGTAAAGAAAGCGAATGGTATGTTAGCTTTCATTGCAAAAGGATTTGAGTATAGGAGCAGAGAGGTTCTACTGCAGTTGTACAGGGTCTTGGTGAGACCACACCTGGAGTATTGCGTACAGTTTTGGTCTCCAAATCTGAGGAAGGACATTATTGCCATAGAGGGAGTGCAGAGACGGTTCACCAGACTGATTCCTGGGATGGCAGGACTTTCATATGAAGAAAGACTGGATAGACTCGGCTTGTACTCGCTAGAATTTAGAAGATTGAGGGGGATCTTATAGAAACTTACAAAATTCTTAAGGGGTTGGACAGGCTAGATGCAGGAAGATTATTCCCGATGTTGGGGAAGTCCAGAACTAGTGGTCACAGTTTAAGGATAAGAGGGAAGTCTTTTAGGACTGAGATGAGAAAATCATTTTTTACACAGAGTGGTGAATCTGTGGAATTCACTGCCACAGGTGGTAGTTGAGGCCAGTTCATTGGCTATATTTAAGAGGGAGTTAGATGTGGCCCTTGTGGCTAAAGGGATCAGAGGGTACGGAGAGAAGGCAGGTATGGGATACTGAGTTGAATGATCAGCCATGATCGTATTGAATGGCAGTGCAGGCTCGAAAGGCCGAATGGCCTACTCCTGCACCTATTTTCTATGTTTCTATCAGTATTCACTTCTTCTCAAAAGGAAACTGCAAATCCTGTCAGTTACTCCAGGTTTTTGTGTCTATCTCTGGTTTAATTTGGCTTCCTAAACAAAATTCTATCTTGTGTTTCTTCCGCAACGGCGACTTCACCCGCCCGAGTTGCGGGGTCGAAGAGTACGTGGAGCGGGGCCTAACATCATCACCCGGCGTGGCTTGGAATGGCTGCGGGACTTTGCTAACGCCGGCCGGGGGCTCCAACGCCAAGACTCGGAGCGCGGCGTTGCATCACCCGGCGCGGCGTTAATGGCCGCGGGACAATTGCCATCGCCCGCCGGGGGCTTTGACTTTGACTCTGACATCGGGAGGGGAATGGGAAGTGCAGGGGAGAGATAAGTCTTTGCCTTCCATCACAGCGAGGAGGAGATGCGCTGTGATGGATGTTTGTGTAAATTGTGTTGTGCCTTGGTTCTTTTTTGTGTGTATGACTGCAGAAACAACATTTCATTTGAGCCGCAATGGGGTTCAAATGACAAATAAATTGTATTGTATTGTATTGTATTCTTACAATTTAATATAATCATTTTCACAAATCAGGTGAAATGGAAAATACTTCTGTGCTCCAGATTTCAGGATTCATGCATGTCATAAATTAAAACATCTGCCTGCCTGCCTGCCTGCCTGCAGCATGTGACTCTAACCATGCTTAAAGCTTCTATTTAGATACACCAGTCAATCTAATTATTTCATGCCTACAAAAGATCCAATAAAACCATCCTCTTTTGGCGAACGTCTGAAGAATGACAACTGGGGTTTCCAACAGATCTTTATTCAAAAGTTCGATTTCCAGTTTACAGGTTCTTCAGACACGTCTGCCCACATCGGTGGTCAGCGCTGAACTAACGTGCGCAAGCAAAAACCGCGCGAAACAAGCGGCCCCTCCCGAGTCACGTGATCGCGGCTTCCGAATGCCGGGTTCGATATCTGCGTGCGCTAGCAGGCGCTGCTACACGGCCCCCCCCAGAATCCGCGGTAACGGAAACGCACGGGTAAACGGACGGTTCGACCGGAACGTGTGGTTCGAGGTTGCGGGGCGAACGTAACAATAGGGACCTGTAAAACAGGACCGGAGGGGCACGAAAAACACGAACGAGGGACGGGCGTAACAAAGGGGGGGGGGGCCGGAGAAACATAACCGGGGGTAACAGGTGCAGAGGGCGGTAAAACAACAGGTGGACGTCCTCTACACCGTGGAGTAGCCACTGTCACTGGGCTATCCTCGTCAACGTGTGCTGGCTTAAGATGGCTCACGGAGACGAACTCCTCCTTGCCACCCAGGTCCAACATGAACGTCGAGACACCAGTACTGAGCACCTTGTACGGACCCTCGTACACCCGCTGGAACGGCGAGCGTTGAGCATCTCTACGAAGTAAAACATGAGCACAATCCCGTAACATAGTAGGTACATGCACCAAAGACAAACCATGCCGGGAAGTGGGAATTTCGGACGTGAATTCGGAAATGCAAGCGAGGTGCCGCTGCTGTCTGGCAGACCAGGGGTCAGATACCTTGGTCAAAGTGAACGTTAGTGGCTTGTGATCTGTGAATGCGGTGAACGCGCGCCCCTCCAGGAAATAACAAAAATGGCAGATCGCTAGGTAGAGTGCGAGGAGTTCCCGGTCGAAAGCACCGTACTTAACTTCGGGGGCTTGCAGCCGCCTGCTGAAAAATGCCAGTGGCACCCAGCGACTACCTTCACGCTGCTCGAGGACGGCGCCTAACGCGACGTCGGAGGCGTCCGCGGTGAGAGCCGTTTGGGCTGACGCCCTAGGGTGCTCCAGCATAGTGGCGTTGGCCAACGCGGTCATAGCCCCCTCGAACGCCTTCTGTGCCTCTTTGGACCAGACCTGGTCCTTGGGCTTACCGGCAAGGCATTGGAACGGCCGCACAATGGCGGCTGCAGACGGGATGAATCAGTGGTAGAAGTTAACCATCCCGATAAACTCCTGTAGACCCTTGACCGATAGAGGCCTCGCGAAGCGACGGATAACGTCGACTTTCTCGGGCAGTGGCTGTGCACCGTGGGAGGTGATGTTGTGACCCAAGAATGAAATGGAATGCAATCCAAACTGGCACTTGTCAGGGTTGATCACCAACCCGTGTTTGTGCAGCCGTTCGAAGAGTAGGCGTGGGCCCTCGGTGGGAAAGTGATGGACCACGCCATGACGGGGCACGGACCCGTCGAACCGGGGCGTGAGCAACCCTGGGAAGTCAGCAAGCAGGGCTGCAAAAGGTTGCTGGATCACAGCTACCTCGACCAGTTGCTGTATGGTCATTGCGGATTGCACGGCTTGGCAAGGCGTGGGTCCGACACCTCGTACATGGACTAACCATACGTGGGTTTTGAATTACATTTTACTCAGATGCAAGCCAAGGAATGGCATAATTGTTAGCTGTTAATTAAACATAATCAACCTCAGCAAATTGACAATATCCTATTGAAAGAGAGTGGGTGTTTAAGCTGTCAGGACATTTTATTATTTGCCAAAATATACATCTCAATAGCATAATGATAGAAAAGTTATTTTTCCACGCACCACTCGTAAGTCTAGAGATTTTTTTAATGCTAAATTAAGCTTCAGAAGAGTTTTCTTTTTGCATGTAAAAACCCACTTCACAACCACGGGCGATTTTAAAATTTTACAGCCAAATTGATCACTTCTGAAACTTTTTTGATACCAGGGGAATCAAGAAAAAACACAAATATTGCCTTACCTTTGATGAAATGCAGTGAGCAAACGCGATAATTCCCAATATTTTCAATTTCGATATCTGCACGGCCAATGTTCACCAAGCGCTTTAGCTGCTGTTGTCCCTCCAGCTCTTGCTGCTCTGTACCTTCATCTCACTTCACTTTTGGAATTCTGAAGTTGGGTACGATGTCTCTCACGCTTACCCTGACTTCCACAATATTTTACTGTGCAAAAAATCACCATTTTGGCAGTTTCTAAAAAGGTAGGAAAGTACACATTTCATGTATTAACAACATATACCGGAAGATGCGATGTCCTCCAGATGGATTGAGCGGTACCGTGCGTCAAGCCCTATGACCTGGTGACCATACGTGCAACTGCCCTATATATGACGTGAATATGGCTGTAATTAAATTATATAAAAATTATATGATGAATATGAATAACCTTTATTAATCCTTTACAGGAAATTACAGTGCCACAACAGCTTCAAGACAGACATAACACCACACATTTCAACAGATATCTTCAATACATAATAAGTTGAAATTTTTGTGCATTATAAAACCTTATAGCAGCTGGTATACAAGACTTCCTATGTCTCTCCGTTTTGCACATTGGTGCAATCAGTCTCTGACTGAAGATGCTGCACTTGATCACCTTCAGGGCGTGGAGTGGGTGAGTGGGGTTGGTCATTATTGAGCCTAGTTTTTTCAGAGTTCTGGCCTCTGCCACCTGCTTGACCGTTAGTTGCTCTGCCCCAACCACTGAGCCGGCCTTCCTGATCAGCTTATCCAATCTGTTTTTGTCCGCTATTCGGGCGCCTTCTCCCCAACAGGCCACAGCAAAAAACAGAGCACTGGCCACCACTGAATGGTAGACACTGCACAGTAGGGGTTGACAGATATTAAATGACTTTAGCCTCCTTAAAAAATACAGTCTACTTTGTCCCTTCCTGTACACCGCCTCCATATGACTCTTCCAGTCCAGCTCACTGTCAAGCTGCACACCAAGGTACCTGTGGTTGGCGACCACCTCCACCTCAGTGCCCCTGATGGTGATTGGTGTTGGTTGAGTCCTCCTCCTCCCCCTCCTGAAATCCATGAATATAATTGTGAGGGTGTATTTTGAATGAGGTCCGGCTCCTGAACCAGCCTAATTAATGGGTGAGGGCAGTTTCTGTGGGTTCCCCCATTTACTGAACCCCACTGACTGCCAGTGTACAGAGTGGGGGGTCATGGGCATAGTGGGACTGGGGCAGTGCCAGGCTGGGGGAAGGCGAAGGCATCTTCCCCTGACAGGAAAATGCCAAACCCTAACTCCCCCCCCCCCCCCCCCCCCCGCCCCTTCCAGAGCAGCCCACGGCTGGAGCTGGAGCCTGCTTTGGGATCGGCTGCGGGCTCCGTATGTGTGGTCCCACAGCGCGTCCACCTTGGCCAGCATGCCCTTCTGGATCATCGTGGTGATGGGGAGCAGCACTGCCCCGCGCACTGCCCCGCACACTGCCCGCACACTGCCCCGCACACTGCCCATGCACACTGCCCTGCACACTGCCCGGGCCGCCTTCTGCACCCCCATAGCACCGCTCCGTCATTCTGCCACTCGCTCGCTGCAACACCGGCCTACCCACAGCCCCGACCACGCGCAGCATCCCGACCACCCATTCGCAGCCACCAGCGGCCTGACCGACCTCTCTCAGCACCCACCGGTGACCCGACAGCCCTGACCGATCCTTCGCAGCATCCACCGGCCAACCGACAGCCCGACCCTAACTCTACATTTGTTATTTATCAGTTTTATATAACAGTTCATATCATAACTTTATAAAGATAAATCAATTGTAAAACAAAATGATCAGCAAGGTTACCATTACCTTAATTCCTTGGAAACCTTGCTATTGTTTTGATGTAATGAGGAGGGAGCCATGATCCCAGAATACTCGCTGCCCAGTGACCAGGAAACAAAGCGCATGATTGAGGTTGGACAATTGACCTGGACGATGACACGTTGGCCGGGCTCGCGTCAAGGAGCTGCAGGTCTAAAAGACATACGACAGAAGAAGAAGAGGTTGGACGTTAATTGACCAATGTCAAACGTGCTTTGATTGGACAATTACTATTCAGAAAATTGGAGGTTTTTCCTCATATTTTAAAAATATGTGCAGGTTTTGTTCTTGACGAGTTTCAGGTATGATTTATATAATATTTTTACTCAATGTTAAAAATTCAGGTAGTTTCTGCGATTTGGGTCAAAAACTTAAATGAGAAAGCACCTCAGGTCACAGCCAATGAGAGATACCCGAGGGTGACGAGGGGATTTTGTGGGAATCATTGAAGATCTCTAAGCCCAATCTTGCTGCAAGTTCTCCGTGACCTTCCACACCTGGCTCTAGAGAAGCTGTTCAGGAACAACTTGATGGGATTTCTTCTGGCCCCGGATCTCTTCCAGATGGCGTGAAGGGGACGGTTCACTAAGGAAGACATAAATAATCTGCCGGAAATAGCAGGGTACCGCGGGTCAAAGGAGTTGGGAGGAATTGAGTGAAATCCAGGTTAGCCGGGAAGTGGGTTGGGTAAATTGAATGGATTAAAGGCCGATAAATCCCCTGGGCCAGATAGGCTGCATCCCAGAGTACTTAAGGAAGTAGCTCCAGAAATAGTGGATTCATTAGTAATAATCTTTCAAAACTCTTTTAGATTCTGGAGTAGTTCCTGAGGATGGCGGGTAGCAAACGTAACCCCACTTTTTAAGAAGGGAGGGAGAGAGAAAACAGGGAATTACAGACCAGTTAGTCTAACATCGGTAGTGGGGAAACTGCTAGAGTCTGTTATTAAAGATGGGATAGCAGCACATTTGGAAAGTGGTGAAATCATTGGACAAAGTCAGCATGGATTTACAAAAGGTAAATCATGCCTGACGAATCTTACTAGAATTTTTCGAGGATGTAACTAGTAGCGTGGATAGGGGAGAAACAGTGGATGTGGTGTATCTGGACCCATAAGGCTTTCGACAAGGTCCCACATAAGAGATTAGTATACAAACTTAAAGCACACGGCATTGGGGGTTCAGTATTGATGTGGATAGAGAACTGGCTGGCAAACAGGAAGCAAAGAGTAGGAGTAAACGGGTCCTTTTCACAATGGCAGGCAGTGACTAGTGGGGTACCGCAAGGCTCAGTGCTGGGACCCCAGCTATTTACAATATATATTAATGATCTGGATGAGGGAATTGAAGGCAATATCTCCAAGTTTGCGGATGACACTTAGCTGAGGGGGCAGTGTTAGCTGTGAGGAGGATGCTAGGAAACTGCAAGGTGACTTGGATAGGCTGGGTGAGTGGGCAAATGTTTGGCAGATGCAGTATAATGTGGATAAATGTGAGGTTATCCATTTTGGTGGCAAAAACAGCAAAGCAGACTATTATCTAAATGGTGGCCGACTAGGAAAAGGGGAGATGCAGCGAGACCTGGGTGTCATGGTACACCAGTCATTGAAAGTAGGCATGCAGGTGCAGCAGGCAGTGAAGAAAGCGAATGGTATGTTAGCTTTCATAGCAAAAGGATTTGAGTATAGGAGCAGGGAGGTTCTACTGCAGTTGTACAGGGTCTTGGTGAGACCACACCTGGAGTATTGCGTACAGTTTTGGTCTCCAAATCTGAGGAAGGACATTATTGCCATAGAGGGAGTGCAGAGACGGTTCACCAGACTGATTCCTGGGATGTCAGGACTGTCTTATGAAGAAAGACTGGATAGACTTGGTTTGTACTCTCTAGAATTTAGGAGATTGAGAGTTGATCTTGTAGAACTTACAAAATTCTTAAGGGGTTGCACAGGCTAGATGCAGGAAGATTGCTCCCGATGTTGGGGGAAGTCCAGGACAAGGGGTCACAGCTTAAGGATAAGGGGAAATCCTTTAAAACCGAGATGAGAAGAACTTTTTTTCACACAGAGAGTGGTGAATCTCTGGAACTCTCTGCCACAGAGGGTAGTCGAGGCCAGTTCATTGGCTATATTTAAGAGGGTTAGATGTGGCCCTTGTGGCTAAGGGGATCAGAGGGTATGGAGAGAAGGCAGGTATGGGATACTGAGTTGGATGATCAGCCATGATCATATTGAATGGCGGTGCAGGCTCGAAGGGTCGAATGGCCTACTCCTGCACCTAATTTCTATGTTTCTATGTTTGAAACATCTGCCGACTGATGTGGTCACCAGCTGTTTGCGAGGAACTTTCCCACCGAAGACTTGCAAGAAAATGCCACTGGGGCACATGATGACTCAGAGCCCGATGAGTTTGACAAATGACAAATTTCTCAAGCGTCGTGGATTCTCCTGTACAGCCCCAAGAGGTATTGGACGTATACTTGTCCCATTACACCCGTATACCTGTCCCATTACACCTGTATACCTGTCTCATTACACCTGAATACCTGTCCCATTGCACCCGTATACCTGTCCTATAGCACCCGTATACCTGTCCCATTACACCCGTATACCTGTCCATTACACCTGTATACCTGTCCCATTACACCCGTATACTTGTCCCATTACACCCGTATACCTGTCCCATTACACCCGTATATCTGTCCCATTGCACCCGTATACCTGTCCCATTACACCCGTATACCTGTCCCATTACACCCGTATACCTGACTCATTACAACTGTATACCTGTCCCATTACACCCGTATACCTGTCCCATTACACCTGTACATCAGTCCCATTACACCCGTATACCTGTCTCATTACACCTGTATACCTGTCCCATTACACCCGTATACCTGTCTCATTACACCTGTATACCTGTCCCATTACACCCGTATACCTGTCTCATTACACCCGTATACCTGTCCCATTACACCCGTATACCTGTCTCATTACACCTGTATACCTGTCCCATTACACCTGTACATCTGTCCCATTGCACCCGTATACCTGACTCATTACAACTGTATACCTGTCTCATTACACCCGTATACCTGTCTCATTACACCTGTATACATGTCCCATTACACCTGTATACCTGTCTCATTACACCTGAATACCTGTCCCATTGCACCCGTATACCTGTCCTATTGCACCCGTATACCTGTCCCATTGCACCCGTATACCTGTCCCATTGCACCCGTATACCTGTCTCATTACACCTGTATACCTGTCCCATTGCACCTGTATAACATGTTCCATTACACCTGTATACATGTCCCATTACACCTGAAAACCTGTCCCATTACACCTGTACATCAGTCCCATTACACCGTATACCTGTCTCATTACACCTGTATACCTGTCCCATTACACCCGTATACCTGTCTCATTACACCTGTATACCTGTCCCATTACACCCGTATACCTGTCTCATTACACCTGTATACCTGTCCCATTGCACCTGTATACATGTTCCATTACACCTGTATACATGTCCCATTACACCTGAATACCTGTCCCATTACACCTGTATACCTGTCCCATTACACCCGTATACCTGTCCATTACACCTGTTTACCTGTCTCATTGCACCCGTATACCTGTCCCATTACACCCGTATACCTGTCCCATTGCACCGTATACCTGTCCATTGCATCAGTATATCTGTCCGTTTCATCAAGCGCCCATTGCCTGATCACTCCAGAGGCATAGCGCGCAAAACCCAGAGACAGATCCCCCCCCCCCCCCCCAATGTCTATCCCCCTCACAGTCCCCACCCTGACCAACAACCCCAGGTATTGGCAGAAATTCACTACTAAATAGAGACACAAGTACATATCAGTGGTCCCTGTTAAACCTCCTTCAAGTAGGCCCAGACCACAACTTTAGTGAATAAACCTTAATGAGGGGAAGGGGATAGACTCGGCTTGTTCTCGCTAGAATTTAGAAAATTGAGGGGGGATCTTATAGAAACTTACAAAATTCTTAAGGGGTTGGACAGGCTAGATGCAGGAAGATTATTCCCGATGTTGGGGAAGTCAAGAACAAGGGCTCACAGTTTAAGGATAAGAGGGAAATCTTTTAGGACCGAGATGAGAAAAACATTTTTCACACAGAGAGTGGTGAATCTGTGGAATTCACTGCCACAGAAGGTAGTTGAGGCCAGTGCATTGGCTATATTTAAGAGGGAGTTAGATGTGGCCCTTGTGGCTAAAGGGATCAGGGGGTATGGAGAGAAGGCAGGTACAGGATACTGAGTTGGATGATCAGCTGTGATCATATTGAATGGCGGTGCAGGCTCGAAGGGCTGAATGGCCTCTACTCCTGCACCTATTTTCTATGTTTCCATGTTTCTATCCAAAGATGTGCAGGTTCAACACCATTATTCCATCAAAACTGATCACCAAACTCGGTAACCTGGGCATCGACCCCTCCCTCTGCAACTGGATACTGGACTTTCTAACCAACAGACCCCAGTCTGTGAGGTTAGACAAGCACACCTCTTCAACCCTCACCCTGAACACCGGCGTTCCTCAGGGCTGTGTGCTGAGCCCCTCCTCTACTCCCTCTTCACCTATGACTGCACACCTGTACATGGTACTAACACCATCATCAAGTATGCAGATGATACAACGGTGATTGGCCTCATCAGCAACAACGATGAGCTGGCCTACAAGGAGGAGGTCCAGCACTTAGCAGCATGGTGCGCTGACAACAACCTGGCCCTTAACTCCAAGAAGACCAAGGAGCTCATTGTAGACTTCAGGAAGTCCAGAGGCGGCACGCACACCCCCATCCACATTAACGGGACGGAGGTGGAACGTGTTTCTAGCTTCAGGTTCCTGGGAGTCAACATCTCCGATGACCTCTCTTGGACCCACAATACCTCTACTCTGATCAAGAAGGCTCATCAGCGTCTCTTCTTCCTGAGGAGACTGAAGAAGGTCCATCTGTCTCCTCAGACCTGGTGAACTTCTACCGCTGCACCATCAAGAGCATCCTTACCAACTGCATCACAGTATGGTATGGCAACTGCTCTGTCTCCGACCGGAAGGCACTGCAGAGGGTGGTGAAAATTGCCCAACGCATCACCGGTTCCTCGCTCCCCTCCATTGAGTCTGTCCAAAGCAAGCGCTGTCTGCGGAGGGCGCTCAGCATCGCCAAGGACTGCTCTCACCCCAACCATGGACTGTTTACCTCCTACCATCCGGGAGGCGCTACAGGTCTCTCCGTTGCCGAACCAGCAGGTCGAGGAACAGCTTCTTTCCGGCGGCTGTCACTTTACTAAACAACGTACCTCGGTGACTGCCAATCACCACCCCCACCCCCCCCCCCCCCCCCCCCCGGACACTTATTATTTTTTATTCAAATCGTTTGCTATGTCGCTCTTCAAGGGAGATGCTAAATGCATTTCGTTGTCTCTGTACTGTACACTGACAATGACAATTGAATCTGAATCTGAGGTTTGTAGGTTAATTGACTTGGTATAATGTAACATTGTCCCTAGTGTGTGTAGAATAGTGTTATTGTGCAGGGATTGCTGGTCGGTGCAGACTCGCTGGGCCAAAGGGCCTGTATCCGCGCTG
Organism: Leucoraja ocellata; assembly: GCA_036785375.1. Classification (NCBI taxonomy): domain Eukaryota; kingdom Metazoa; phylum Chordata; class Chondrichthyes; order Rajiformes; family Rajidae; genus Leucoraja; species Leucoraja ocellata. The sequence continues at coordinate 73,359 of JAWMAR010002773.1, read as the reverse complement.
TGTCTCTAAATGTGAAACTTACTATGTCACATGAAGTGTTCACCCCGACACTGCCCCTGATACTGTACCCTTTACCATGGACATTGAAACCCTGTGCACAAACAGAAAGATAGGAGCATACAGGCAGTTCAAATACTGGAGAGACACACCATGACAACCCAGAATTACCCCGCCCCCAGTCCGCTCCCGACGCCCCGGGACTCGACCACCCGCAGACTCCAGGCCCCAACTCAACTCCGGCCTCCATCGCCTGCCCCTGTCCCGCGAGTCCCGCGACACCCGCCACCTTCAACACTCACCAGGACGCCGCCTTCACCGACCTCCCTCCACATCGATGCTGCTGCCGACCGATGATGCCCCGCCTCGCCTCGCCGCCTCAACGGTAACTTGGACTCCCTCCCGCTCGCCGCCCTCCGGGATCGCCGCACCGGCCCCACCCAACATGGCCGCCGGACCCGACCCACCCAACATGGCCGCCGGAACCGACCCACCCAACATGGTCGCCGGAACCGACCCACCCAAGATGGCCGCCGGACCCGACCCACCCAACATGGTCGCCGGAACCGACCCACCCAACATGGCCACCGGATCCGACCCACCCAACATGGCCGCCGGACCCGACCCACCCAACATGGCCGCCGGACCCGACCCACCCAACATGGCCACCGGATCCGACCCACCCAACATGGCCGCCGGACCCGACCCACCCAACATGGCCGCCGGAACCGACCCACCCAACATGGCCGCCGTACACGACCCACCCAACATGCCGCCGGACCGGCCCCACCCAACATGGCCGCCGGACACGACCCACCCAACATGGCCACCGGACCCGACCCACCCAACATGGCCGCCGGACCCGACCCACCCAACATGGCCGCCCTACCCGACCCACCCAACATGGCCGCCGGACCCGACCCACCCAACATGGCCGCCGGACCAGACCCACCCAACATGGCCGCAGCACCCGACCCACCCAACATGGCCGCCGGACCCGACCCACCCAACATGGCCGCCGCACTGGGCCCCGCCCAACATGGCCGCCGGACCCGACCCACCCAACATGGCCGCCGGACGCGACCCACCCAACATGGCCGCCGGACGCGACCCACCCAACATGGCCGCCGGACCCGACCCACCCAACATGGCCGCCGTACCCGACCCACCCAACATGGCCGCCGGACCCGACCCACCCAACATGGCCGCCCGGACCGGACCCACCCAACATGGCCGCAGCACCCGACCCACCCAACATGGCCGCCGGACCCGACCCACCCAACATGGCCGCCGCACTGGGCCCGCCCAACATGGCCGCCGGACCCGACCCACCCAACATGGCCGCCGGACGCGACCCACCCAACATGGCCGCCGGACGCGACCCACCCAACATGGCCGCCGTACCCGACCCACCCAACATGGCCGCCGTACCCGACCCACCCAACATGGCCGCCGGACCCGACCCACCCAACATGGCCGCCGGACCCGACCCACCCAACATGGCCGCCGTACCCGACCCACCCAACATGGCCGCCGGACCCGACCCACCCAACATGGCCGCCGGACCAGACCCACCCAACATGGCCGCAGCACCCGACCCACCCAACATGGCCGCCGGACCCGACCCACCCAACATGGCCGCCGCACTGGGCCCGCCCAACATGGCCGCCGGACCCGACCCACCCAACATGGCCGCCGGACCCGACCCACCCAACATGGCCGCCGGACCCGACCCACCCAACATGGCCGCCGTACCCGACCCACCCAACATGGCCGCCGGACTCCGACTCAACCGCCCTGGACACCGACCATCGGGTCCGGTGACCCATGACCCGCGCCACTCCACCCCCCCTCCAGCACATCAGGGAATGGACAGATGTTTCAGATCCTTCTTCAGACTGATAGAGTCGGGCGGAGAAAGTGGAAGTGAAACTAACACTAATTGGTCACTTTCACAAAAGGGGAGAGGGGGGGGGGCGTGCAGGGAAAGAGGGGGTTCCATCACCAGGGGGGGGGGTGCAGGGAAAGAGGGGGTTCCATCACCAGGGGGGGGGGGGCGTGCAGGGAAAGAGGGGGTTCCATCACCAGGGGGGGGGGGGTGCAGGGAAAGAGGGGGTTCCCATCACCAGGGGGGGGGTGCAGGGAAAGAGGGGTTCCCATCACCAGGGGGGGGGGTGCAGGGAAAGAGGGGGTTCCCATCACCAGGGGGGGGTGCAGGGGAAAGAGGGGGTTCCCATCACCAGGGGGGGGGGGGTGAAGGGAAAGAGGGGGTTCCATCACCGGGGGGGGGTGCAGGGAAAGAGGGGGTTCCCATCACCAGGGGGGGGTGAAGGGAAAGAGGGGGTTCCCATCACCAGGGGGGGTGAAGGGAAAGAGGGGGTTCCCATCACCAGGGGGGGGGGTGAAGGGAAAGAGGGGGTTCCATCACCAGGGGGGGGGTGCAGGGAAAGAGGGGGTTCACATCACCAGGGGGGGGGTGAAGGGAAAGAGGGGGTTCCATCACCAGGGGGGGTGGGGGTGCAGGGAAAGAGGGGGTTCCCATCACCAGGGGGAGGGGTTGCCGGGAAAGAGGGGGTTCCATCACCGGCGGGGTGTGCAGGGAAAGAGGGGCCTGTTTCCGTGACTCTGTGACTAGTGTAGATGGGACATGTTGGTGGGCATGGGGCAAGTTGGGCTGAAGGACCTGTTTCTGTGCTGGGTGACAACCATTCTGAACTTCCAAAAGTAACATTCCCCTTTCTCTGCACCACATTGTTAATAAAGAAGGTTTACATTTGTTGTTTAGAAACATAGAAGAATAAAGGTGCAGGAGTAGGCCAATTATTCACACACCATTCAGCATGTACTTGCTTTGGATTGGCTCTATAAAACTTTAACAATGCCTTTAGAGTCGTTCAATAAAGAGACACAAAAGTGTATTTGTTCATTAAAACATCTGCTAGCAGCATGAGACTCTAACCATGCTTAAAGCTTCTAATATATATATAAATATAATATCATTGGCTATGTTTAAGAGGGAGATAGATGTGGCCCTTGTGGCTAAAGGGATCAGGGGGTATGGAGAGAAGGCAGGTACAGGATACTGAGTTGGATGATCAGCCATGATCATATTGAATGGTGGTGCAGGCTCGAAGGGCCGAATGGCCTACTCCTGCACCTATTGTCTATGTTTCTATGTTTCTATAAAACACCAGTCAGCCTACCAAAGCTCCAACAAAAACATCCTCTCCATTCTATGGCCGTCTACATCCTCGAAAGATGAAGCAACAAAATGTGGACTCTTATACATCGGCGAGACCAAACGTAGACTGGCCGATCGTTTCACGGAACACCTTCACTCAGCCCGCCTGAACCTGCCTGATCTCACAGTTGCTGGACACTTTCATTCTCCCTTCCCATTCCCACACTGACCGTTCTGTCCTCTGTCTCCTCCACTGTCAGAGTGAGGGTCCAGCACAAACTGGAGGGACAGCATCTCGTATTCGCTTGGGTATGAATCTTGATTTCACTAACATCAAGTAACCCCGGCATTCCCTCTCTCACCATCTCTCCCTCACCCGTCACACCCAACAAACAGCTAACAATGGCCTGTTCCCTTCATTTTCATTTGTTCTTCATCTCTCTACATCCATTGTCTACATCTCTCTTTTCCCTTTCCCCTGACATCAGTCTGAAGGGTCTCGACCCGAAACGTCGCCATTCCTTCTCTCCACAGATGCTGCCTGACCCGCTGAGTTACTCCCAGCACTCTGTGAAACGTCACCTATCCATGTTCTCCACAGATGCTGCCTGACCCGCTGAGTTACTCCAGCACTCTGTGAAACGTCACCTATCCATGTTCTCCACAGATACTGCCTGACCCGCTGAGTCTCTGTGTTTGTCTTTTATGAAAACATTAAGTTCTGTTGCTCTGTAAACGCACCTTAACCCCCCTCCTGTTTAAATTGACGAGTTCTCCAAATCCACCCTTTCCAGGCCTTTTATTATTCTGTAGGTTTCAGTGAGATCCACCCTAATCTTTCTAAACTCCATCAGTACAGGCCCAGAGCCTTCGAATGCTCCTCATACATTAACCCAATCACCCAGTGAATCACTCGTGACCTCTACTGGACCCTGCACTAGTCAGTGATACAGAGCCGGAAACAGGCCCTCCTTCAGCCCAACTTGCCCACAACAGCCAACATGCCCCATCTACACTAGTCACAGAGTGATACAGTGTGGAAACAGGCCCTTCAGCCCAACTTGCCACAACAGCCAACATGCCCCATCTACACCAGTCCCACCTGCCTGCGTTTGGTCCATATGGCTCCAAACCTGTCCTATCCATGTACCTGTCTAACTGTTTCTTAAATGTTGGGATAGTCCCAGCCTCAACTACCTCCTCTGGCTGCTCGTTCTATACACCCAGCACCCACTGTGGAACAGTTACTCCTGAGATTCCTATTAAATCTGTTCCCCACCTTGAATGAATGAAACTTTAAATATACCCTCCCACACCCACCCCCTGCCTGTCCACCCCCTGCCTGTCCCCCCCTCACCCACCCCCTGCCTGTCCCCCCCTCACCCCCCCTCACCCACCCCCTGCCTGTCCCCCCTCACCCACCCCTCATCCCCCCCTGCCTGTCCCCTCCCCCCACCCCCTGCCTGTCCCCCCTCACACCCCCCCTGCCTGTCCCCCTCACCCACCCCCTGCCTGTCCCCCCCTCACCCCCCCTCACCCACCCCCTGCCTGTCCCCCCTCACCCCCCCCTCATCCCCCCCTGCCTGTCCCCCCTCACCCCCCCTGCCTGTCCCCCTCACCCACCCCCTGCCTGTCCCCCCCTCACCCCCCTCACCCACCCCCTGCCTGTCCCCCCTCACCCCCCCTCATCCCCCCCTGCCTGTCCCCCCTCACCCACCCCCTGCCTGGTCCACTTGCCCTTCCCAATGTCCCTAGACAACATCAAGTTTTAGAGTTTTAGTTTAGAGATACAGTGGGGAAACAGGCCCTTTGGCCCATTGAGTCCATGCCGACCAGCGATCCCCGTACATTAACACTATCCCACACCCACAAGGACATTTTTTACATTTACACCAAACCATTAACTTGTACATCTTTGGAGTGTGGGAGGAACCGAAGATCTCACGCAGGTCACGGGAGAACGTACAAACTCCACCGTACAGACAGCATGGTCCCGTAGTCAGGATCGAGGCAGCAACTCTACCGCTGTGCCACCGTGACCGCCCTCTCACATGTGAGGCTCTGACTGCTGGAGAAAACTCTCCTGAACACATTCGACAATTTTCACCCCATCTACAACATTCACACGATGACATTCCCAGTCAACATTGGGATCCCCATCTATAACATTCACACGATGACATTCCCAGTCAATATTGGGATCCCCATCTACAACATTCTCACTGTGACATTCCAACATTGGGATCCCCATCTACAACATTCACACTGTGACATTCCAACATTGGGATCCCCATCTACAACATTCACACTGTGACATTCCAACATTGGGATCCCCATCTACAACCATTCACACTGTGACATTCCCAGTCAATATTGGTATCTCCATCTACAACATTCACACTGTGACATTCCCAGTCAACATTGGGATCCCATCTACAACATTCACACGATGACATTCCAACATTGGGATCCCCATCTACAACATTCACACGATGACATTCCCAGTCAATATTGGGATCCCCATCTACAACAACCATTCACCTGCAATCTCCCGGCATATCTGCTCTAATTCCCATTGACTATACGGGGGTCTGTAGTACACCCCCAACAAGGTGATCATCCCTTTCTTGTTCCTCAGCTCCACACATAGAGCCTCTCTAGACAAACCGTCTGTAATGTTACCTCTGAACACAGCCGTGACATCCTCCTTAACCAACAATGTAACCCCCACCCCACTCCTTTTCCCTCACCCTGTCTCTCCTGAGGCTCCTGTAACCCGGAACATTGAGCTGCAGTGTCCACTCACTGAACCAGGTACAATGTACCTATCCATGCCCCAAGCTGCCAGTCTCCACTCACTGAACCAGGTACAATGTCCCTATCCATGCCCCAATGCTGCCCGACCCACTGAGTACTCCAGCTTTTTGTGTCTGTCTCCAGTTTAAGCAGCACCTGCAGTTCTTTGGCGGTTGGCAAACAACTTTTTTGGTGCGTTACCGCCACCAACTGGCATGGAGTGTGGATCAAACAACACCATTACATATACTAATATCCTATATCCTTCCAAACAAATTGGTTACCCTAAGAAAAAGCAATAGGATTTGATAGCACTTATTTGAACTCCTTGCAAAATATCTACCAAATCAAATGTACTCCTTCTTTTCTGAACTGCTCACTCATCCGTTCTCTCTCCTCCTCATACCTCTCACAATGTACAATGACATGCTCTATCGTTCCTCTTGCCCACAGTATTCACATCTGCCTGTATTATGCTTGCCCATTACAAAAAGTGTACTGTTCAGACCAGTGTGTCCAAATCTAATTCTTGAAATCACTGTCTCCTCTTCTCTGTTCTTTCCTGCACAATCTCATCTCTCCCCACTTTCCTCTGTAGAACCACCGTCCTTTCCACTCTTCCTCCCATTGCTTTTGCCATCTTTCCTTCAGTCTTTGCTTAATAATGTCTTTGATTTCAGTTTTACCTATGTTAATACTTAAATCAATCTTACTTGTTTTTGTTACCTATTTTGCTACCTTATCTGCCATTTTGTTTCCTCTAATGCCAATGTGTGCTGGTACCCATAAAAATATGACTGTAAGCCCCATCATTTGAATTCTGAATAGTGTTTGTTGTATTTCAATCAAAATGTCTGGTCTACTGTCTGAGTGGCTGTGCTGTAAACTCTTTATTGCTAAACTTGAATCTGAACAAATAACTGTCCTTAAAGGGCCTAGTATCCTCGACCCACTGTACCGCTAACAATATTGCAATCATTTCACCTGTGTATACTGAGACCTCATTATTGATCCTCTTCCTACTTTGATGTACTCTAATTCTGGTACAATAAATGCTACTCCTACTTTATCTACTGAATCTTTTGATGCATCTGTATAAATTTGGACAAAACTGTAGTATCTGTCAATGTATTCCTGTATGATGAATGAATTATACATACGTTGTTTATCCTTTTTTTCTGTTCTAATATTGTAAAGTCTACTGTTGCATCTGGAAGTATCCAAGGTGGAATTGAAGGTAAGGGAACTGTTTGAACCACATTTAATTGTGCTATGCTGATTTGTAATGCTCTCTGGTCACTGTCCATCCAAAACTTTTTGTTTCCCTTCTCTCCTTTTCCCAGCATGGTTTGACAGTAACTTGTGCTGGGTGTTCTTGACTGTGGCCCTGTAGGTTAATCCAGTAATTCAATGGAAGCTGTATCCTTCTCATCTCTAGAGGCATCTCCCCCATTTCAACCTGTAATGCTGCTGTTGGAGTTGTTTTTATTGCACCTGTACATATTTCTCAATGCCCGATATTCAATGTTGTCTATTTCCTTAAGGGAAGTACTTGATGTGGACCCATACACAACACAACCATAATCTTACACAGATCTAATTAACCCAGTGTATTATAGTCTTCAAAGCTGTTCTATCTGCCCCCCAATCGCATCCAACTAAACATCTCATTACATTAAGTATCTTCTTACATTTGTCCACTACTTTCTGAATATGAACCATCCATGTAATCCTCTCATCAAACCATAAACCTAAAAATTTATAGTATTTTACTCTCTCCAATTCCTGGTTATATAATTTTAGTTTAACCTCACTATCAATTTTCTTCCTAGTAAAAAACATTATCTTTGTCTTTTCCACAGAAAAATTTGAATCCCCATTTATATGACCACTCTTGTACCTTTATTATAGCCCTCTGTGGTTTCTGCACAATAAACTTCACATTTCCCCCCCTTTTCCAGATTGCCCCATCATCCGCAAACAGTGACACTCCCATTTCATTTACAATTTCTTCATATACATCATTTATCATTACTAAAAATAGTAAAGGACTTATTATGCTCCCTTGAAGTGTTCCATTTTCAATATCTAATGTTCCTGAGTATTGAGTTCCAACTCGTACTTGTATTGACCTCCCAAATAAAAAATCCTTAATCCATTTAAATATACGACCTTTAATCCCCAATTTACCTAGTTTCACTAATAACCCTTCTCCCCACATTATATCATATGCTTTCTCAATATCAAAAAATACAGCTACTACACTTTCTCTGTTAATTTGTGCTCTCCTAATTTCATGTTCTAAACATATAGCTGGATCCATGGTGTTTCTCCCCTTCCTAAAACCGCTCTGGTAATTGGATAAATATCCTTTATTTTCTACATAAAATGTTAACCTTTCATTTACCATTTTTTCCATTACTTTACATATGTTGGATGTTAACGCAATAGGCCTATAATTCCCTGGGTTTGTCAGATCTTTACCTGGTTTTCCTATTGGGATTACTACTGCCTCCTTCCAGCTTTGCGGTAATTTCCCACTCCCACACTTTATTATAAAATTCTAACAAAAAATCCTTGGATGTTTCACTGAGATGGTTTAACATGGTGTAACATATCTGATCTTTACCTGGTGCTGACATCTTGGTTTTTCTAAGAGCTCGGTTGAATTCTGTCTTTGTGAATGGTTTGTTAAAAACATCGTTAGTGTCTTCCTCATATCGTATTAACTGTATATTCTCTGCTATAGTATTTTCTTTTCCTTTTCTTCCTTCTTCACTAACATTGTCTGAACTGTGAATTTTAGCAAAAGATGTTGCCAACATCTCTGCTTTCTCTTCATCTTTCACTGCTGTAATTTCACCGTCAGTTAGGATTGGATATTTATATTCTCTTTTAATTCCTTTCATTCTCCTTATCATTCCCCAAACTTGACCTACTTTTGTCTCCCTTCCCACTGAGTTACAAAATGTCCTCCAAAATTCCCTCTTTGCATTTTTTATTACTCTTCTTACACTTGCTTGCAACCTTTTGTATTCAATAAGATTCTGAAAATTGTGATTTCTTTTCCAAATTTTAAAAGGTTTATTTCGACACTTAATTGCTTTGTCACACTCCTTAGTCCACCATGGTACACTCTTCTTGTGCTTACCTCCTTTCCTTTTAATGGACTTTGTTGCTGCCTCTAAAATGGCTTCACAAACAGAAATATTTAAATTATCCACATCTTCATAAATATAAATTTTCTCCATTTCTTGATCACTAATAATCTTAAACTTCTCCCAATCAGCACCACTAAAATACCACTTCTGTATTCTCTCTGTATTATACTCCTCTAAACTCACTCCTACTACTATTTCTATCGGGTAGTGGTCACTTCCTACCGTTGTTCTTCGAATTACTTCCCATGAACACACACCCGCCAATGAGTGCACCTGGACACACGCGTGTGGTGGTCATTAGGTACCTGCAGTTCTCCCCCCCACTACCCTGCCCCCCCCCCTCCCCTCCCCCTTGCCCTCCCTCTCCCCCCCCCCCCCCCCCCCCCCTCCCCCTCACCTACTGCCACTCCCCTCCCCCCTCTAACCCCCACAGACCTGTGGTGGGGTCCGCACACAGCAGAGAACATCAACACCAGGCTCGAGTTTGTTTAATAATTTATTAAAAACAAATACTTTATTAAAAGGAGGAAAGAGAGAGAGAGAGAGAGAGAGAGGGGGGGGGAGGAGGGGGGGAGGAGGAGGGGGGAGGAGGGGGGGAGGAGGGGGGAGGAGGGAGGGAGGAGGAGGGGGGAGGAGGGAGGAGGGAGGAAGGGGGGAGGAGGAGGGGGGGAGGAGGGAGGAGGGAGCGGGAGGAGGAGGGGGCGGGGGGAGGGGGGAGGGAGCGGGAGGGAGGAGGGAGCGGGGAGGAGGAGGAGGGAGGAGGGAGCGGGGGGAGGGGGGAGGAGGAGGGGGGAGGAGGGAGCGGGGGGAGGGGGGATGTGGGGGAGCAGGGGTGGGGGGAGCAGGGGTGGAGGGCGGTCTCTGGACGTGTCCATGAGGCTGTGGCTGGAACATCGATCAGATGGACAAGACTGGACAGACCTTCATCTCACTGTCTTACTGCAAAGAAATCTGGCCCTTTGGCCACTGCGGCCACACACTGGTCACTGTGGTCACTGATCTCTGGATCCAGGTAGTTTCTGCAGAGGTGAGGGTTTGAATCCCACCACTGCCCAGTGTGTGTGGGTCAGCCACACCACTCTGGTCACTGCAGAGACTCAGCCTGGATCCAGAGACCAGTGTGTGGGTGCAGTGACCAGTGTGTGGGTGCAGTGACCAGTGTGTGGCCGCAGTGACCAGTGTGTGGGTGCAGTGGCCCGCAGTGACCAGTATGTGGCCGCAGTGACCAGTATGTGGCCGCAGTGACCAGTGTGTGGCCGCAGTGACCAGTGTGTGACCGCAGTGACCAGTGTGTGGGTGCAGTGACCCGCAGTGACCAGTGTGTGGGTGCAGTGACCAGTGTGTGGGTGCAGTGACCCGCAGTGACCAGTGTGTGGGTGCAGTGACCAGTGTGTGGTCGCAGTGACCAGTGTGTGGGTGCAGTGACCAGTGTGTGGTCGCAGTGACCAGTGTGTGGGTGCAGTGGCCCGCAGTGACCAGTATGTGGCCGCAGTGACCAGTGTGTGGGTGCAGTGACCAGTGTGTGGTCGCAGTGACCAGTGTGTGGGTGCAGTGACCAGTGTGTGGCCGCAGTGACCAGTGTGTGGCTGCAGTGACCAGTGTGTGGGTGCAGTGACCAGTGTGTGGCCGCAGTGACCAGTGTGTGGCCGCAGTAACCAGTGTGTGGTCACAGTGACCAGTGTGTGGGTGCAGTGACCAGTGTGTGGGTGCAGTGACCAGTGTGTGGGTGCAGTGGCCCGCAGTGACCAGTATGTGGCCGCAGTGACCAGTGTGTGGCCGCAGTGACCAGTGTGTGGCCGCAGTGACCAGTGTGTGGGTGCAGTGGCCCGCAGTGACCAGTGTGTGGGTGCAGTGACCAGTGTGTGGTCGCAGTGACCAGTGTGTGGGTGCAGTGACCAGTGTGTGGTCGCAGTGACCAGTGTGTGGGTGCAGTGACCAGTGTGTGGGTGCAGTGACCAGTGTGTGGGTGCAGTGACCAGTGTGTGGGTGCAGTGGCCCGCAGTGACCAGTATGTGGCCGCAGTGACCAGTGTGTGGGTGCAGTGACCAGTGTGTGGCCGCAGTGACCAGTGTGTGGCTGCAGTGACCAGTGTGTGGGTGCAGTGACCAGTGTGTGGCCACAGTGACCAGTGTGTGGCCGCAGTAACCAGTGTGTGGTCACAGTGACCAGTGTGTGGGTGCAGTGACCAGTGTGTGGGTGCAGTGACCAGTGTGTGGGTGCAGTGACCAGTGTGTGGGTGCAGTGACCAGTGTGTGGGTGCAGTGACCAGTGTGTGGGTGCAGTGACCAGTGTGTGGTGCAGTGACCAGTGTGTGGGTGCAGTGACCAGTGTGTGGTCACAGTGACCAGTGTGTGGGTGCAGTGACCAGTGTGTGGGTGCAGTGGCCCGCAGTGACCAGTGTGGGCCACAGTGACCAGGTGTGGGTGCAGTGACCAGTGTGTGGGTGCAGTGGCCCGCAGTGACCAGTATGTGGCCGCAGTGACCAGTGTGTGGCCGCAGTGACCAGTGTGTGGCCGCAGTGACCAGTGTGTGGTCACAGTGACCAGTGTGTGGTCACAGTGACCAGTGTGTGGCCGCAGTGACCAGTGTGTGGGTGCAGTGGCCCGCAGTGACCAGTGTGTGGGTGCAGTGGCCACAGTGGCCAGAGAGGTGTGACTGACCCACACACACAAGGCCGTTGGTCAGGTGGGATTCAAAGCCTGGATCCAGTGGGTCAGTGTGAGTGACCAGACAGAGACTGACCCCCTGTGTGGCCGCGGTGTGGACGGATCATCGCTGTCAGCAGGTTGATCATTGACCGTCTGGGAGAGAGGATTAAACTGCAGGAGAACGAGGGCAGAGACCAGACGAGCAGCCATGGAGTGTCCAGCTTGTCTGATTCGTCTCTTCCTCATCCCCATGTCCATGTCCTGCCACCGGCCCACACGCCGTACGTTTACCCCCGAGTGTTTACTTGAGTGGGTGAGTGGGTGGGTGAGTGAGTGAGTGTGAGTGAGTGAGTGAGTGAGTGAGTGAGTGAGTGAGTGAGAGTGAGTGAGAGTGAGTGAGTGAGAGTGAGTGAGTGAGTGGGTGAGTGGGTGAGTGAGTGAGTGAGTGAGTGAGTGGGTGAGTGGGTGAGTGAGTGAGTGAGCGGGCGAGTGAGTGAGTGGGTGAGTGGGTGAGTGAGAGTGAGTGAGAGTGAGTGAGTGAGTGAGTGAGTGAGTGAGTGAGTGAGTGAGCGAGCGAGTGAGTGAGTGGGTGAGTGGGTGAGTGAGTGAGTGAGCGGGCGAGTGAGTGAGTGGGTGAGTGGGTGAGTGAGAGTGAGTGAGAGTGAGTGAGTGAGTGAGTGAGTGAGTGAGTGAGTGAGTGAGCGAGCGAGTGAGTGAGTGGGTGAGTGGGTGAGTGAGTGAGTGAGCGGGCGAGTGAGTGAGTGGGTGAGTGGGTGAGTGAGTGAGAGTGAGTGAGAGTGAGTGAGTGTGAGTGAGTGAGTGAGTGAGTGAGTGAGTGGGTGTGAGTGTGAGTGAGTGAGTGAGTGAGTGAGTGAGTGAGTGAGTGAGTGAGTGGGGTAGGGAGTGAGAGTGAGTGAGTGAGTGAGTGAGTGAGTGAGTGAGTGAGTGAGTGAGTGAGTGAGTGAGTGAGTGAGTGAGTGAGTGGGTGAGTGAGTGGGTGAGTGAGTGAGTGAGTGAGTGGGTGAGTGAGGCCTAGCACAAATTGGAGGAGCAGCATCTGGTATTCCACGGGCAGCTCACACCCCAGCGGTGTGAACATTGACTCCAACATAACCCTCTCTCTCTGTTCCTCGCTCCACCCGAATTCTCCCATTATTATTTCCACTGTCCTGATTACTTTTACTGAATGTTACACCTCGTTTTCCCTTCCCCTTTTTACGAGGATATTGCCAGGACTAGAGGGTGTGAGCTACAGGGAGAGGTTGAGTAGGCTGGGTCTCTATTCCATGGAGCACAGGAGGATGAGGGGTGATCTTATAGAGGTGGGTAAAATCATGAGAGGAATAGATCGGGTAGACGCACACAGTCTCTTGCCCAGAGTAGGGTAATCGAGGACTAGAGGACACAGGTTCAAGGTGATGGGGAAAAGATTTAATAGGAATCTGAGGGGTAACGTTTTCACACAGAGGGTGGTGGGTGTATTGAACCAGTTGCCGGAGGAGGTAGTTGAGGCTGGGACTATCCCAACGTTTAAGAAACTGTTAGACAGGTACATGGATAGGACAGGTTTGGAGGGATATGGGACCAAACGCGGGCAGGTGGGACTAGTGTAGATGGGACATGTTGGGCGGTGTGGGCAAGTTGGGCTGAAGGGCCTGTTTCCGTGCTGTTTCACTCTGTGACTGGTGTAGATGGGACATGTTGGGCAGTGTTGGCAAGTTGGGCTGAAGGGCCTGTTTCCCTGCTCTATGACTATGAGCTCTCAATTTCACACCTTACTCTTCCATATCTCTGTGTCTCCCCCTCCCATGACTCTGTCTGAAGGGTCTCGACCCGAAACGTCACCTATCCATGTTCTCCACAGATGCTGCCTGACCCGCTGAGTTACTCCAGCACTTTGTATCCACCAACCAAGGACACGCACAGCTTTAAACATGCTAAGAGGTTTAATAAGGTGGTCACGGTGGCGCAGCGGGTAGAGCTGCTGCCTCACAGCGCCAGAGACCCAGGTTCCATCCTTACCTCGGGTGCAGTCTGTACGGAGTTTGCACGTTCTCCCCGTGACTTGCGTGGGTTTTCTCCGGGTGCTCCAGTTTCCTCCCACACTCCCTGCAAATACTTGCTGGTCTGGAGGTTTGGATCTGTAAATGAGTAGATGAGAAAACTGGTCTAAACGAGTGATCGCTGGCCGGCACGGGCTCAGTGATGAGTGGTCGCTGGCCGGCACGGGCACGGGCACGGTGACGAGTGATCGCTGGCCGGCACGGGCACGGGCACGGTGACGAGTGATCGCTGGCCGGCACGGGCACGGGCACGGTGACGAGTGATCGCTGGCCGGCACGGGCACGGGCACGGTGACGAGTGATCGCTGGCCGGCACGGGCACGGGCACGGTGACGAGTGATCGCTGGCCGGCACGGGCACGGGCTCAGTGACGAGTGATCGCTGGCCGGCACGGGCACGGGCTCAGTGACGAGTGATCGCCGGCACGGGCACGGGCACGGGCACGGTGACGAGTGATCGCTGGCCGGCACGGGCACGGGCACGGTGACGAGTGATCGCTGGCCGGCACGGGCTCAGTGACGAGTGATCGCCGGCACGGGCACGGGCACGGGCACGGTGACGAGTGATCGCTGGCCGGCACGGGCACGGGCACGGTGACGAGTGATCGCTGGCCGGCACGGGCACGGTGACGAGTGATCGCTGGCCGGCACGGGCTCGGTGACGAGTGATCGCTGGCCGGCACGGGCACGGGCACGGTGACGAGTGATCGCTGGCCGGCACGGGCACGGGCACGGTGACGAGTGATCGCTGGCCGGCACGGGCACGGGCTCGGTGACGAGTGATCGCTGGCCGGCACGGGCTCAGTGACGAGTGATCGCTGGCCGGCACGGGCTCGGTGACGAGTGATCGCTGGCCGGCACGGGCACGGTGACGAGTGATCGCTGGCCGGCACGGGCACGGGCACGGTGACGAGTGATCGCTGGCCGGCACGGGCACGGTGACGAGTGATCGCTGGCCGGCACGGGCTCGGTGGGCCGAGCGGTCTGCTGTATCTCTGAACTAAACTGAATATCTGTTTAAGGAATTATCTTGTCACACTGGAAAGGGTTCAGAAAAGATTCACGAGGATGTTGCCAGGACTCGAGGGTGTGAGCTACAGGGAGAGGTTGAGTAGGCTGGGTCTCTATTCCATGGAGCACAGGGGGATGAGGGTGATCTTATAGAGATGGATAAAATCATGAGAGAAATAGATCGGGCAGAGTCTCTTGCCCAGAGTAGGGGAATCGAGGACCAGAGGACACGGGTTCAAGGTGAAGGGGAAAAGATTTAATTGAAATCTGAGGGGTAACTTTTCCACACAGAGGGTGGTGGGTGTATGGAACAAACTGCCGGACGAGGTAGTTGAGGCTGGGACTATCACAATGTCCTGGAGCTAAAGTACAGGACTCGCATGGGACTCCTCCCCCCCCACGCCCCCACCTCTTCCCCCCTCCCCCCATCACTCTCCTCTCCCCCCCTCCCTCCTTCACTCTCCTCTCTCCCAGTACAGTAGGGAGGTTGAATATGCCTGCCATTCTACCTGCCTAGTCACTGCCTACCATTCTGAAAAGGACCGGTTTACTCCTAGTCTTTGCTTCCTGTCTGCCAGCCTCCACTGCCTTTTGTCCTTTGCCTTTTCCTCCAACAAAGCCGCTTATAACCATATAATAACCATATAACAATTACAGCACGGAAACAGGCCATCTCGGCCCTACAAGTCCGTGCCGAACAAATTTTTTTCCCCTTAGTCCCACCTGCCTGCACTCATACCATAACCCTCCATTCCCTTCTCATCCATATGCCTATCCAATTTATTTTTAAATGATACCAATGAACCTGCCTCCACCACTTCCACTGGGAGCTCATTCCACACTGCTACCACTCTCTGCGTAAAGAAGTTCCCCCTCATATTACCCCTAAACTTCTGTCCCTTAATTCTGAAGTCATGTCCTCTTGTTTGAATCTTCTGTATCTCTGTATCTCTGTATCACAGCTTCTGTATCTCTGTATCACAGCTTAAGGATAAGGGGGAAATCCTTTAAAACCGAGATGAGGAGAACTTTTTTCACACAGAGAGTAGTGAATCTCTGGAACTCTCTGCCACAGAGGGTAGTTGAGGCCAGTTAATTGGCTATATTTAAGAGGGAGTTAGATGTGGCCCTTGTGGCTAAGGGGATCAGGGGGTATGGAGAGAAGGCAGGTACGGGATACTGAGTTGGATGATCAGCCATGATCATATTGAATGGCGGTGCAGGCTCGAAGGGCCGAATGGCCTACTCCTGCACCTAATTTCTATGTTTCTATGTTTCCCTATTCTCAAAGGGAAAAGCTTGTCCACATCAACTCTGTCTATCCCTCTCGTCATTTTAAAGACCTCTATCAAGTCCCCCCTTAACCTTCTGCGCTCCAGAGAATAAAGACCTAACTTATTCAACCTACCTCTGTAACTTAGTTGTTGAAACCCAGGCAACATTCTAGTAAATCTCCTCTGCACTCTCTATTTTGTTGACATCCTTCCTATAATTGGGCGACCAAAATTGTACACCATACTCCAGATTTGGTCTCACCAATGCCTTGTACAATTTTAACATTACATCCCAGCTTCTATACACAATGCTCTGATTTATAAAGGCTGGCATACCAAAAGCTTTCTTTACCACCCTATCTATATGAGATTCCACCTTCAAGGAACTATGCACGGTTATACCCAGATCCCTCTGTTCAACTGTATTCTTCAATTCCCTACCATTTACCATGTACGTCCTATTTTGATTTGTCCTGCCAAGGTGTAGCACCTCACATTTATCAGCATTAAACTCCATCTGCCATCTTTCAGCCCATTTTTCCAAATGGCCTAAATCACTCTGTAGACTTTGGAAATCCTCTTCATTATCCACAACACCCCCTATCTTGGTATCATCTGCATACTTACTAATCCAATTTACCACACCTTCATCCAGATCATTGATGTACATGACAAACAACAAAGGACCCAACACAGATCCCTGAGGCACCCCACTAGTCACCTGCCTCCAACCCGATAAACAGCCATCCACCATTACCCTCTGGCTTCTCCCATTCAGCCACTGTTGAATCCATCTTGCTATTCCTGCATTTATACCCAACAGTTGAACCTTCTTAACCAACCTTCCATGAGGAACCTTGTCAAAGGCCTTACTAAAGTCCATATAGACAACATCCACTGCTTTACCCTCGTCAATTTCCCTAGTAACCTCTTCAAAAAATTCAAGAAGATTAGTCAAACATGACCTTCCAGGCACAAATCCATGTTGACTGTTCCTAATCAGACCCTGTTTATCTAGATGCTTATATATATTATCTCTAAGTATCTTTTCCATTAATTTGTCCACCACTGAAGTCAAACTAACAGGTCTATAATTGCTAGGTTTACTCTTAGAACCCTTTTTAAACAATGGAACAACATGCGCAGTACGCCAATCCTCGGGGACTATTCCCGTTTCTAATGACATTTGAAATATTTCTGTCATAGCCCCGGCTATTTCTACACTAACTTCCCTCAATGTCCTAGGGAATATCCTGTCAGGACCTGGAGACTTATCCACTTTTATATTTTTCAAAAGTGTCAGTACTTCTTTTACTTTGAACCTCATAGTATCCATAGCTACTCTACTAGTTTCCCTTACCTCACATAATTCAATATCCTTCTCCTTGGTGAATACCGAAGAAAAAAAATTGTTCAATATCTCCCCCATCTCTTTTGGCTCTGCAGATAACTGTCCACTCCGTCTCTCCAATGGACCAATTTTATCCCTCGTTATCCTTTTGCTATTAATATAGCTGTAGAAACCCTTTGGATTTACAAAACCCTTTGGATTTACTTTCACCTTACTTGCCAAAGCAACCTCATATCTTCTTTTAGCTTTTCTAATTTCTTTCTTAAGATTCTTTTTACATTCCTTATACTTCTCAAGCACCTCATTTACTTCATGCTGCCTATAATTATTGTAGATCTCCCTCTTTTTCGGAACAAGATGTCCAATTTCCCTTGAAAACCAGTGCTCTTTCCAATTTTTACTGTTTCCTTTCAACCGAACAGGAACATAAAGATTGTACTCTTAAAATTTCCCCTTTAAATGTCCTCCATTTCTCTTCTACATCTTTCCCATAAAACAAAATGTCCCAGTTCACTCCTTTTAAATCATCTTATTTCGATAATCCTCTCTGGGTTTATCATAGAGGATATCATTTGCCTGATACCACTCTACAAGGTCTCCCTCTTGCTGCCTGTTGAAGGAAAAGGGATTTACCTTTCTCCAACCACCCTTACTCAATGGGGCCTCCGAGTCTGAGGCATTGTCAGACACAGCTGCCAGAGGTGGTCTGCACATATTAACCTCCCTGTTCTCCTGCCTTCATGCAGTGCTGCCTCCTCCTGTTGCATCTCCTCCTGCCTCTCCTCTCCTGTGTGTGCAAAGCCTTCATGGCAGGTTTTTTGTGTGGCTTTGCTCTGTCCTTCAGTTGGGTTTTTTGGGTGCCATCTCGAGACGAGCTTCTTCTGCAAAAGTTTCTCCAGCAATGAGGGAAACGCCCTGGACTGACCCAGGCCACGTGCAGATGTTGACACAACCCTTTTTTTCTCTGTCCAGCTGCCGAGCGACGAGTACCCACGAGTATATACGAATGTCCACCGTTAAACTCACGTTATAACTATGAGTAAAAAGTAACACATTTATCCAACAAGAGTACATTTTTACTCGGGGACATTTTTCACACTTTTGAAAAATCTTGACCTGCTGAGTTACTCCAGCACTTTATACCTGTTCACATCCACCCACACCTACCCACACCCGCACCCACCCACACCTGCACCCACACCTGCACCCACACCCACACCCGCCCACACCCACACCCGCCCACACACACCCACACCCGCATCCACCCACACATAAAAGATGAGATAGCCGCACATTTGGATAGCAGTAGCAGGATCGGTCCGAGTCAGCGTGGATTTACAAAGGGGAAATCATGCTTGACTAATCTGGAATTTTTTGAGGATGTAACTGGGAAAATGGACAAGGGAGAGCCAGTGGATGTGGTGTACCTGGACTTTCAGAAAGCATTTGATAAGGCCCCACCTTGGAGATTAGTGGGCAAATTTAGGCCACATGGTATTGGGGGTAGAGTGCTGACATAGATAGAGAAGTGGTTGGCAGACAGGAAACAAAGAGTAGGGATTAACGGGTCCCTTTCAGAATGGCAGGCAGTGACTAGTGGGGTACCGCAAGGCTCGGTGCTGGGACCGCAGCTATTTACAATATACATCAATAATTTGGATGAAGGGATTCAAAGTAACATTAGCAAATTTGCAGATGACACAAAGCTGGGTGGCAGTGTGAACTGTGAGGAGGATGCTATGAGAATGCAGGGTGACTTGGACAGGTTGGGGAAGTGGGCAGATTGATGGCAGATGCAGTTTAATGCGGATAAATGTGAGGTTATCCACTTTAACCATATAACCATATAACAATTACAGCATGGAAACAGGCCATCTCAGCCCTACAAGTCCGCGCCGAACAACTTTTTTCCCTTAGTCCCACCTGCCTGCACTCATACCATAACCCTCCATTCTCTTCTCATCCATATGCCTATCCAATTTATTTTTAAATGATACCAACGAACCTGCCTCCACCACTTCCACTGGAAGCTCATTCCACACCGCTACCACTCTCTGAGTAAAGAAGTTCCCCCTCATGTTACCCCTAAACTTCTGTCCCTTAATTCTGAAGTCATGTCCTCTTGTTTGAATCTTCCCTATTCTCAAAGGGAAAAGCTTGTCCACATCAACTCTGTCTTCCCTCTCATCATTTTAAAGACCTCTATCAAGTCCCCCCTTAACCTTCTGCGCTCCAGAGAATAAAGACCTAACTTATTCAACCTTTCTCTGTAACTTAGTTGTTGAAACCCATTGGTAGCAAATTATGTTAATTTTCTTTTTTTAATGATTCTTTTAAAATTTCTTTTTAAATGGCTCATGTGCTGTGTTTGAGTTGATGTTTGTATTAAATTTGCACTTTGTAATTCAATTGATCACACTGTTCACAACTCGGTATTTGATAAAATAATAGCAATATGAAAGCAAAGATACGAGAGCTGAAACAGAAGGCGGTTACGGAGATGGGGCTGGAGATTACCCATGAATCTGCCCATGATCCTACTACGTCTTTTTCGTCGAGTGGGCTATCTTGCTCGCTATAGGATCTTTGCTGTGGATACAGGCCCTTCGACCCAACTGGCCCACACCTACCAACATGTCACAGATACACTAGTCCCACCTGCCTGCGTTTGGTCCATATCCCTCCAAACCTTTACTATCCATGTACCTGTCTAACTGTTTCTTAAATGTTGGGATAGTCCCTGTCTAAATTACCTCCTCTGGCAGCTTGTTCCATGCACCCACCACCCCTTGTGTGAAAAAGTTACCTCTCAGATTCCTATTATATTCCTATCTTTTCCCCTTCACCTTGAACCCATGTCCTCTGATCCTTGATTCCCACACTCTGGGCAAGAGATTCTGTGCATCTAACTAAATTGTGTTCTGTGCAAGATTCCAGTATCTGCAGTTTCTTGTGTCTCCTTCACCTATATCCACCTATCAGCTGTGAAGGAGGGCCTCAACCCGAAACATCACCCATTCATTCTATCTGGAGATGCTGCCTGTCCCGCTGAATTGCTCCAGCATTTTGTGTCCACCTGTCACTTGTCAGGCTTTGTCCAGCCCCCATCTCTTTTCCAGCTTCCTCCCCCCACCCTCTGCACTCAGTCTGAAGAAGGGTCCTGACACGACGTTGTCTGTCCATTCCCTCTAAAGTGGTGGAGGAACTCAGTAGGTCAGGCCGCATCTGTAGAGGGAAGGGAATCTAAGGCGACCACTCCCACCTCTCCTTTCCAACTTTCTCCACCCCCCCACACCAAGCAGTCTGAAGAAGGGACCTGACCTAGAATGTTGCCTGTCCATGCTCTCCAGACGTGCAAATTACTCCA
Source organism: Leucoraja ocellata (assembly GCA_036785375.1). Lineage (NCBI taxonomy): Eukaryota > Metazoa > Chordata > Chondrichthyes > Rajiformes > Rajidae > Leucoraja > Leucoraja ocellata. The sequence goes on along the minus strand of JAWMAR010002773.1, from coordinate 52,511 downwards.
GGAGATTGTGTCTCTTTTTGTAAACCAGCATCTGCTGTTCCTTGTATCTAGACAGGGCGTGCATTTCACCCTACACTTGCGCTCGGTCCGCCAAGGCCTGCTGGAACTCCCAGTTACAGATGACACAAAGCTGGGTGGCAGTGTGAACTATGAGGAGGATGCTGTGAGAATGCAGGGTGACTTGGGCAGGTTGGGTGAGTGGGCAGATGCATGGCAGATGCAGATTAATGCGGATAAATGTGAGGTTATCCACTTTGGTAGCAAAAACAGGAAGGCAGATTACTATCTAAATGGCGTCGTTGGGAAAAGGAGAAATACAACGGCATCTGGGGGTCCTTGAACATCAGTTTATGAAACATGCAGGTACAGCAGGCAGTGAAGAAAGCGAATGGCATGTTAGAAACATAGGAACATAGAAATTAGGTGCAGGAGTAGGCCATTCGGCCCTTCGAGCCTGCACCGCCATTCAATATGATCATGGCTGATCATCCAACTCAGTATCCCGTACCTGCCTTCTCTCCATACCCTCTGATCCCCTTAGCCACAAGGGCCACATCTAACTCCCTCTTAAATATAGCCAATTAACTGGCCTCGACTACCCTCTGTGGCAGAGAGTTCCAGAGATTCACCCCTCTCTGTGTGAAAAAAGTTCTTCTCATCTCGGTTTTAAAGGATTTCCCCCGTATCCTTAAGCTGTGACCCCTTGTCCTGGACTACCCCAACATCGGGAGCAATCTTCCTGCATCTAGCCTGTCCAACCCCTTAAGAATTTTGTAAGTTTCTATAAGATCCCCTCTCAATCTCCTAAATTCTAGAGAGTATAAACCAAGTCTATCCAGTCTTTCTTCATAAGACAGTCCTGACATCCCAGGAATCAGTCTGGTGAACCTTCTCTGCACTCCCTCTATGGCAATAATGTCCTTCCTCAGATTTGGAGACCAAAACTGTACGCAATACTCCAGGTGTGGTCTCACCAAGACCCTGTACAACTGCAGTAGAACCTCCCTGCTCCTATACTCAAATCCTTTTGCTATGAAAGCTAACATACCATTCGCTTTCTTCACTGCCTGCTGCACCTGCATGCCTACTTTCAATGACTGGTGTACCATGACACCCAGGTCTCGCTGCATCTCCCCTTTTCCTAGTCAGCCACCATTTAGATAATAGTCTGCTTTCCTGTTTTTGCCAACAAAATGGATAACCTCACATTTATCCACATTATACTGCATCTGCCAAACATTTGCCCACTCACCCAGCCTATCCAAGTCACCTTGCAGTCTCCTAGCATCCTCCTCACAGCTAACACTGCCCCCCAGCTTAGTGTCATCCGCAAACTTGGAGATATTGCCTTCAATTCCCTCATCCAGATCATTAAGATATATTGTAAATAGCTGGGGTCCCAGCACTGATCCTTGCGGTACCCCACTAGTCACTGCCTGCCATTGTGAAAAGGACCCGTTTACTCCTACCATTTGTTTCCTGTTTGCCAGCCAGTTCTCTATCCACATCAATACTGAACCCCCAATGCCATGCGCTTTAAGTTGGCCTTCATAACAAGAGGAATCAAATATAGGAGCAAAAAGGTCCTTCTGTAGTTGTACAGAGCCCTTGTGAGACCACACCTGGAGTATTGTGTGCAGTTTTGGTCCCCTAATTTGAGGAAGGACATTCTTGCTATTGAGGGAGTGCAGCATGGGTTTACAAGGTTAATTCCCGGGATGGCGGGACTGTCATATGCTGAGAGAATGGAGCAGCTGGGCTTGTGCTCTCTGGAGTTTAGAAGGATGAGAGGATATCTTATTGAAACATATAAGATTGTTAAGGGCTTGGACACACTAGAGGCAGGAAACATGTTCCCGATGTTTGGGGAGTTCAGAACCAGGGGCCACAGTTTAAGAATAAGGAGTAAGACATTCAGAACGGAGACGAGGAAACACTTTTTCTCACAGAGAGTGGTGAGTCTGTGGAATTCTCTGCCTCAGAGGGCGGTGGAGGCAGGTTCTCTGGATACTTTCAAGAGAGAGCTAGATAGGGCTCTTAAAAAATAGCAGAGTCAAGGGAATATGGGGAGAAGGCAGGAACGGGATACTGATTGTGGATGATCATAGAAACATAGAAACATAGAAATTAGGTGCAGGAGTAGGCCATTCGGCCCTTCGAGCCTGCACCGCCATTCAATATGATCATGGCTGATCATCCAACTCAGTATCCCGTACCTGCCTTCTCTCCATACCCTCTGATCCCCTTAGCCACAAGGGCCACATCTAACTCCCTCTTAAATATAGCCAATGAACTGGCCTCAACTACCCTCTGTGGCAGAGAGTTCCAGAGATTCACCACTCTCTGTGTGAAAAAAGTTCTTCTCATCTCGGTTTTAAAGGATTTCCCCCGTATCCTTAAGCTGTGACCCCTTGTCCTGGACTTCCCTAACATCGGGAACAATCTTCCTGCATCTAGCCTGTCCAACCCCTTAAGCAATTTGTAAGTTTCTATAAGATCCCCTCTCAATCTCCTAAATTCTAGAGAGTATAAACCAAGTCTATCCAGTCTTTCTTCATAAGACAGTCCTGACATCCCAGGAATCAGTCTGGTGAACCGTCTCTGCACTCCCTCTATGGCAATAATGTCCTTCCTCAGATTTGGAGACCAAAACTGTACGCAATACTCCAGGTGTGGTCTCACCAAGACCCTGTACAACTGCAGTAGAACCTCCCTGCTCCTATACTCAAATCATTTTGCAATGAAAGCTAACATACCATTCGCTTTATTTACTGCCTGCTGCACCTGCATGCCTACCTTCAATGACTGGTGTACCATGACACCCAGGTCTCGCTGTATCTCCCCCTTTCCCAATCGGCCACCATTTAGATAATAGTCTGCTTTCCCGTTTTTGCCACCAAAATGGATAACCTCACATTTATCCACATTATACTGCATCTGCCAAACATTTGCCCACTCACCCAGCCTATCCAAGTCACCTTGCAGTCTCCTAGCATCCTCCTCACAGCTAACACTGCCCCCCAGCTTAGTGTGATCAGCCATGATCACATTGAATGGTGGTGCTGGCTCGAAGGGCCGAATGGCCTACTCCTGCACCTATTTTCTATGTTTCTATAAAACTATGTCGGCTCACACAATATGTGAATGCTAGTTTTCACAAAATATATACAAACATTTTCTGAGATTACAGGAAATTCCCGGCCCCCTCCTTTGGCTCCCGAGCCCCTTATGGACTCCGGGCCCGATGTACCCCCTGCAACACTCTCTCATAGGCCCTGTGAATATGTATGCGTGTACGTGAACAAAATACTGTGTGTGGTCGTGTACCTTTGTTAGGTTCCTAAAAATGGGCTCAACAAATTGGACTCAGCAGCCCCAGATTTGGTGCCCATTGTTGACAAAGATCATCCTCTGGAGAGTTAAAACCACCTCTGAAAGCTGCCTGCATGTCTCCCAAAACAATGGATTAATGGCTGCAGACATAAACAAACATGCACTTAATAACCATTGAAGACTGTGTTAATTGTCGGCCTGTGAGGATGAGAAAGGAAGTAGCACACAAGATAAGCAGGAACTTTATAACAAATACATCATGTGCTTGCCTTCCCGCATATTTAATGTAGCAGCTTTTGGAGACAAGATTCGAACTTCAAACACATAACCTGTGAAAGGTGTCTGCAAGAGAATGGAAGAGGGGCTGCAGAATATCAAACTTAAAGTACACGGTATTGGGGGTTCAGTATTGATGTGGATAGAGAACTGTTTGGCAAACATGAAGCAAAGAGTAGGAGTAAACGGGTCCTTTTCACAATGGCAGGCAGTGACTAGTGGGGTACCGCAAGGCTCAGTGCTGGGACCCCAGCTATTTACAATATATATTAATGATCTGGATGAGGGAATTGAAGGCAATACAGGTGCACAACCTTTTATCCGAAAGCCTTGGGACCAGACACTTTTCGTAATTCAGAATTTTTCGGCTTTCGGAATGGAAGATTTTTAGCGTAGATTTTAACGGCTGGCGCAGTGGTAGAGTGCGCGGCTCGTATCCGCAAGGTCGCGAGTTTGCGCCTCGATCCCGGCAGTTACTCGATCGCGAGTTTGAGTCTTCAATGTAGTTTTTTCTTGCAGAATAGGAGAGAATAGGGAGGGTTAGGCTGGGATCATTCTCTGCGAGATGATCTTAGTGCGGGAGACAAGTGTAGGAGAGGTGTACTGACTGTGTGGGCAGAACTTTGGAAGTGATTGCCCACCATTCTCAAAAGCCGCTGTGTCTCCCTGTCCCTCCAACTCCAGAGGAATCCGCTCCCCGATGGGCCGCTACGGCGACAAGTGGCAGTTCGCCCACAGCCCGAGCTGCGCCCCCTCATCCGCAACCCGGGTTCCTCTGGAGTTGGAGCGGGGCTGGGCTAGAGTTGCTGCTGGCTGTGAGTCTATGGGATCTCCGTGCTTGCAGTCGGTGTCCCGTTGGTCCTGACGTCTCCGGTCACCCCCCTGGACTGGAGCTGAGACTGGGAACTGTACCGCCCTTGCCCCCTCCCTCTGCAACTGCAAACAACCCCACAGTTCCCAGTCTCAGCTCCTGTACTGCGCCCCCTCATCCGCAACCTCAAGACCAAGACGCACCTTGCACACCATCAGCTTCGGTCCCTACGGGGAGCGTGTTCCTCTGGAGTTGGAACGGGGCTGGGCTGCTGCTGGCTGTGGGTCTCTGGGTTCTCCGTGCTTGCAGTGGGCCTGGGGGTCGGTGTCCCGTTGGTCCTGACGTCTCCGGTGACTGGCACTAGCTCCGACGTGAAGGCAGTGCAAAGCCCCCGCGCCGGTGCAATGCGCGGGGAGCTGGAGAGGGGAGGGAAGGGGTCACACACATGGCCGGGAAGCAGAGGGGTGTAGGTGGGGTGAAACTGAAGGGAGCGACAATTTGCTGCTGCCTGCCCGCTGAGTTTAAAAAGTTCCCACGCAAGACTCACGATACACTGTGTATCGTGAGTCTACTGTGGGAACGTTTGAACTCAGCGGGCAGACAGCAGCATATTGTCAATTATTAACCCTCCCGCGCAATATACCCTCACCTTCTCTTTTATGGATGGGGATTTAGTTCCCCTTTCTTCGAGGACCGATCGGAGGTTCCGCTGTCACCTCTGCGGGCCGCCCTCGGTGAACGTTTTCAAGGACCTTTCTTCAAGGACTGAAAAAATGTCGCTATTCGGAGGTTTTTGTTATTTGGATCGTCGGATTAAAGGTTGTGCACCTGTATCTCCAAGTTTGCGGATGACACTAAGCTGGGGGCAGTGTTAGCTGTGAGGAGGATGCTAGGAGACTGCAAGGTGACTTGGATAGGCTGGGTGAGTGGGCAAATGTTTGGCAGATGCAGTATAATGTGGATAAATGTGAGGTTATCCATTTTGGTGGCAAAAACAGGAAAGCAGACTATTATCTAAATGGTGGCTGACTAGGAAAAGGGGAGATGCAGCGAGACCTGGGTGTCATGGTACACCAGTCATTGAAAGTAGGCATGCAGGTGCAGCAGGCAGTGAAGAAAGCAAATGGTATGTTAGCTTTCATAGCAAAAGGATTTGAGTATAGGAGCAGGGAGGTTCTACTGCAGTTGTACAGGGTCTTGGTGAGACCACACCTGGAGTATTGCGTACAGTTTTGGTCTCCAAATCTGAGGTAGGACATTATTGCCATAGAGGGAGTGCAGAGAAGGTTCACCAGACTGATTCCTGGGATGTCAGGACTGTCTTATGAAGAAAGACTGGATAGACTTGGTTTATACTCTCTAGAATTTGGGAGATTGAGAGGGGATCTTATAGAAACTTACAAAATTCTTAAGGGGTTGGACAGGCTAGATGCAGGAAGATTGCTCCCGATGTTGGGGAAGTCCAGGACAAGGGGTCACAGCTTAAGGATAAGGGGGAAATCCTTTAAAACCGAGATGAGAAGAACTTTTTTCACACAGAGAGTGGTGAATCTCTGGAACTCTCTGCCACAGAGGGTAGTTGAGGCCACAGTTCATTGGCTATATTTAAGAGGGAGTTGGATGTGGCCCTAGTGGCTAAGGGGATCAGAGGGTATGGAGAGAAGGCAGGTACGGGATACTGAGTTGGATGATCAGCCATGATCATATTGAATGGCGGTGCAGGCTCGAAGGGCCGATTGGCCTACTCCTGCACCTAATTTCTATGTTTCTATTAACAACTTGATTGCCTGCAACCCTGGAAGAAAATTACACAGATCTAAAGCGTTATTGATGGAAAAAATATGAACTTTTACATCTAAATGAATCTGTCCAAATTGCAATCGTGGCTAAAAGAATTGTTGAGCTACTGAAGTAAAAAAATAAGCAGGTACTCAAGTGCAGCCAGGATACCCTCTATCACAAGCAGTACTTGGAACAGCAAGTTGACAAAACCCATCTATCACAAACCATAGAAAACTGGGGACATTAGAAGATCTCCAAAGACCTTGGCACATCAACCAGAAACGTAGAGTAACTGTAGAGGGAGAAACAGCGGCAGGTGAGAAGATTCTACATTCACCTCAAAATATCAAACACTAGATGGACAGGGACTGGAAAAATAACTCTAGGCCCAATGTTTCAAGGTCAGTTTATCGCCACATGTACTAATTAATGTCCAGTGAAATTCAAATGTGTCTGCAGTAGTGAATCCTACAGGGTTGAAGATTAATTGACTATTTTCATAATCAAACTGGCACAGCAACATGCCAGCTGTATGAAAGACAACATTTCACACACACAGTGAACTCCCCGACAGAGTTGCCCAATGCTGTAACTCTTACTATGGGCATCAAACCCTGTACACAAATAGTGAACTCCCTCACAGAGTTGCCCACCAAACCTGTACTCTTTACCATGGGCATCCTGACTGACCCACTGAGTTACTCCAGCACTCTGTGAAACGTCACCTATCCATGTTCTCCACAGATGCTGCCTGAAAAGGGGATGAATATTCTGCAGCGTGACTTTAGAGAGCTCGGAAAAATGCTGAAAAGCAGGACCTCCAGGGTTGTTATCTCCGGTTTCCTTCCAGTTCCTCGTGCTGGCGAGAGCAGGAACAGGGAGATACGGGACCTGAATGTGTGGCTGAGGAACTGGTGCACGGGGCAGGGATTTAGATTCTTGGATCACTGGGATCTGTTTTGGAGTAAGGGGGAACTGTACAAAAGGGACGGATTGCATCTTAACAGGTGGGGGACCAGCATTCTGGCAGGCAGGTTTGCCACTGCTACACGAATGGTTTTAAACTGAATAAGGGGGGTGGGGTGTCAAATGGGATAGTCAAGGTTGGAGTTAAAGGGAAAGAGAGTAAAGAGATGGTTAATGACCCCAGAATTAACGGGAAAGGAAGCTCACAAAGGGATAGGAGCATATGGCCAAGTGTAATAGGGATCGATGTGAAAGGTGAGATGCGTAAGGAATTCAAAGTATTGTATATGAATGCGCAAAGTATAAGAAGTAAAGTAGATGAGCTTCAGGCTCAGAGGTTGGTGGATATGACATTGTGGGGATTACTGAGACATGGCTGCAGGAAGATCGGGCCTGGGAACTTAATATTCAGGGTTATACATCCTATAGAAAGGACAGGCAGGTGGGCAGAGGAGGGGGGGGGGAGACACAAACAATCTCCCAGATGTACTGGAGGACAGAGGATCTAAAGGGGTAGAGGAACTGAAAGACATTTTCATTTGGCGTGAAATAGTATTGGGTAGGCTAATGGGACTGAAGGATGATAAATCCCCTGGACCTGATGGTCTGCATCCCAGGGTCCTCAAGGAGGTGGCTCTAGAAATAGTGGAAGCATTGGTGATCATTTTCCAATGTTCAATAGATTCAGGATCAGTTCCTGTGGATTGGAGGATAGCTAATGTTATCTCACTTTTCAAGAAAGGAGCGAGAGAGAAAACGGGGAATTACAGACCAGTTAGCCTGACTTCGGTGGTGACAAAGATGCTGGAGTCAATTATTAAAGAGGTAATAATGGGGCATTTGGATTAGTCCAAGTCAACATGGATTTATGAATGGGAAATCATGCTTGACTAATCTTCTGGAATTTTTTGAGGATGTGACAAGTAAAATGGATGAAGGGGAGTCAGTGGATATAGTGTATCTAGACTTTCAGAAAGCCTTTGATAAGGTCCCGCACGGGAGAATGGCGACTAAAATTAGAGCACATGGTATTGGGGATAGGGTGTTGACATGGATAGAAAATTGGTTGGCAGACCGGAAGCAAAGAGTGGCAGTGAACGGGTCCTTTTCAGAATGGCAGGCAGTGGCGAGTGGAGTGCCGCAAGGCTCGGTGTTGGGGCCGCAACTGTTTACCATATATGTTGTATTCAATTCCCTCGTCCAAATCATTAATATATATTGTAAATAGCTCGGGTCCCCGCACTGAGCCTTGCTGTACCCCACTAGTCACTGCCTGCCATTGTGAAAAGGACCCGTTTACTCCTACTCTTTGCTTCCTGTCTGCCAGCTAGTTCTCTATCCACATCAATACTGAACCCCCAATACCGTGTGCTTTAAGTTTGTATACTAATCTCTTATGTTAGGTATGGGGGAGGTACAGCAAGACCTGGGTGTCCTTGTACACCGGTCACTGAAAGTTGGCTCACAGGTACAGCAGGCAGTGAAGAAAGCTAATGAAATGTTGGCCTTCATGACAAGTGGATTTCAGTATAGTAGTACAGAGGTTCTTCTGCAGTTGTATAGGGCTCTGGTGAAACCACATCTGGAGTATTGTGTACAGTTTTGGTCTCATAATTTGAGGAAGAACATCCTTGTGATTGAGGCAGTGCAGTGTAGGTTCACGAGATTGATCTCTGGAATGGCGGGACTGTCATATGAGGAAAGATTGAAAAGACTAGGATTGTATTTACTGGAGTTTAGAAGGATGAGAGGGGTCTGATAGAAACATATAAAATTATAAAAGGACTGGACAAGCTAGATGCAGGAAAAATGTTCCCAATGTTGGGCGAGTCCAGAACCAGGGGCCACAGTCTTAGAATAAAGGGGAGGTCATTTAAGACTGAGGTGGGAAAAAAACGTTTTCACCCAGAGAGTTGTGAATTTATGGAATTCCTTGCCCCAGAGGGCAGTGGAGGCCAAATCACTGGGTGGATTTAAGAGAGAGTTAGATAGAGCTCCAGGGGCTAATGGAGTCAAGGGATACGGGGAGAAGGCAGGCACGGGTTATTGATACAGGACGATCAGCCATGATCACAATGAATGGCGGTGCTGGCTCAAAGGGCCAAATGGCCTCCTCCTGCTCCTATTTTCTATGTTTCTATGTCCCACTGAGTTACTCCAACACTCTGTGAAACGTCACCTATCCACGTTCTCCACAGATGCTGCCTGACCCGCTGAGTTACTCCAGCACTTTATGACATTTTTTTGTAAACCAGCATCTGCAGTTCCTTGATTTTCATCCCAAATCTTCCCTGGTTTCAGGGCTTTTACAAACTTTGGCATCTGTACAATGGGTGCATTACAGGGAAAGGAAACAGGTCACAGAGCAATAAAGAACCATTTTGCAGTAAAGAGCACAATTATATCTAATTTGTAGACAGCACTCGCAATGTGCAGTGAATTCATATATCAGTCTGAAGAAGGGTTTTGGCCTGAAACGTTGCATATTTCCTTTGCTCCATAGATACTGCTGCATCCGCTGAGTTACTCCAGCATTTTTGTCTCCCTTCGATTTTCCAGCATCTGCAGATCCTTCTTAACAAAAAATTCATATAACAGGTCACTCCAATTCGTGGTCAACACTCCCACCGTGTGGTGATCTAGCGCACTGCAGGCCCGTCCAATTTGTGGTCAACACTCCCACCGTGTGGTGATCCGCTGCACTGCAGCCCCGTCGAATTTGTGGTCAACACTCCCACCGTGTGGTGATCCGCTACACAGCAGGCCCGTCTGATCTGTGGACAAAGTACTGGTTTGATTTGGCAGCAACAACAATTCTTGGCAATGTCCTCAGAAATCTCGTCTTCACACTTTCAAAGGGTCGTCAAACATTGGAGACAGATTGGATCAGCTCATTGGGGAATTTTACACATCCTTACTCCAATCCACAGCAGATTTATTTTTCCAAGTCACTGGGTTCACAGTAAGAATGCCCCTCGGGTCCCTTCAACCCAATATTCTACATTATCCCTGCATCTGTTCCAGCTCCTTGTTCCACCTTGTGCTTCAATAATTAACAATTATTACTGATCAACATTTTATTGCAGAGAGACAAAGTGCTTGGTCAGGCAACATCGCTGGAGGAAAAGGATGTGATATTTTGGGTAAGAACCCTTTTGTTCCATCCCAAAGTCTCTTGTTCATCCAGAGATGCTGCCTGACCCACTGAGTTACTCCAACAATGTGTCTATGTTTGGTGTAAACCCGCATCTGCAGTTCCTTGTTTCAACATCACCCAGATTTAATTTCATTTGTGATCACGCTAAGGAAGGGCAAGGAGCAGACAGGGACGAGTGAGTACTCCAATGTCGGTACACCTTGCAAATAAGTACCTGTACTCCTGTTTGAGTACGGATGGGGGTGACAGTCTACCCGGGGGTAGCGACAGCGGACGGGCCTCCAGCACTGTTGCTCCTGAAGGTAGGGACAAAAAGAAGAGGGCAATAGTAATTGGGGACTCTATTGTTAGGGGGTCGGATAGGCGATTCTGTGGACGCAGTCAGGAGACCAGGATGGTGGTCTGCCTCCCTGGTGCCAAGGTCTCGGACGTGTCTCAACGCGTCCAAGATATCCTGAAATCAGAGGGAGAGGAGCCTGAGGTCGTGGTACATATAGGTACCAATGACATAGGTAAAAAAAGGGAAGAGGTCCTGAAGGGAGGATTTAGGGAGTTGGGAGGAGAGTTAAGGAAAAGGACCAAAAAGGTAACAATCTCAGGATTACTGCCTGTGCCACGCGACAGTGAGAGTAGGAATGGAGCGAGGTGGAGGATAAATGCGTGGCTGAAAGACTTGTGCAGTGGGCAGGGATTCAAGTTTCTGGATCATTGGGACTTCTTTTGGGGAAGGTGGGACCTGTACAGAAAGGATGGGTTGCACTTGAACCCGAGGGGGACCAATATCCTGGCGGGGAAATTTGCAAAGGCTACTGGGGAGACTTTAAACTAGAATGGTTGGGGCGAGGGAGTCAAATAGAGAAAGCTAGTAGACAGAATGGGAGGCAGGAAGCAGAAAAGGGAAGCACTCGGGCACAAGAGGAGAAAGAAAAAAAAAGGAAATAAACAGAGAATAAGAGACGGGGGTTTCTTAAATGTGCATATTTTAATGCTAGGAGTATTGTAAGAAAGGTTGATGAGCTTAGAGTCTGGATAGACACCTGGAAGCATGATGTTGTGGCGATCAGTGAAACATGGTTGCAGGAGGGCTGTGATTGGAAACTAAATATTCCAGGATTTCGTTGCTTCAGGTGTGATAGAATTGGAGGGGCAAGAGGTGGAGGTGTTGCATTGCTAGGCAGGGAAGATATTACAGCAGTGCTTTGGCAGGATAGATTGGATTGCTCATCTAGGGAGGCTATTTGGGTGGAACTGAGAAGTGGGAAAGGGGTAGCAACACTTATAAGGGTGTATTATAGACCGCCAAATGGGGATCGAGAATTGGAAGAGCAAATATGTAAGGAGATAGCAGGTATTAGAAACATAGAAACATAGAAATTAGGTGCAGGAGTAGGCCATTCGGCCCTTCGAGCCTGCACCGCCATTCAATATGATCATGGCTGATCATCCAACTCAGTATCCCGTACCTGCCTTCTCTCCATACCCCCTGATCCCCTTGGCCACAAGGGCCACATCTAACTCCCCCTTAAATATAGCGTATTAGTAGTAAGCACAAGGTAGTGATTGTGGGAGATTTCAACTTTCCACAGATAGACTGGGAAACACATTCGGTAAATGGGCTGGATGGTTTGGAGTTTGTAAAATGTGTGCAGGATAGTTTTTTGCAGCAATACATAGAGGTACCCACTAGAGGAGGGGCAGTGCTGGACCTCCTGTTAGGAAATGAGATGGGACAGGTGGCGGAGGTATGCGTTGGGGAGCACTTCGGATCCAGTGATCACAATACCATTAGTTTCAATATAATTATGGAGAGGGTCAGAACTGGACCTAGGGTTGAGATTTTTGATTGGAGAAAGGCTAACTTTGATGCGATGCGAGATGATTTAAAAGGAGTTTGCCATAGAGGGAGTGCAGAGACGTTGCCATAGAGGGAGTGCAGAGACGGTTCACCAGACTGATTCCTGGGATGTCAGGACTGTCTTATGAAGAAAGACTGGATAGACTTGGTTTATACTCTCTAGAATTTAGAAGATTGAGAGGGGATCTTATAGAAACTTACAAAATTCTTAAGGGGTTGGACAGGCTAGATGCAGGAAGATTGTTCCCGATGTTAGGGAAGTCCAGGACAAGGGGTCACAGCTTAAGGATAAGGGGGAAATCCTTTAAAACCGAGATGAGAAGAACTTTTTTCACACAGAGAGTGGTGAATCTCTGGAACTCTCTGCCACAGAGGGTAGTTGAGGCCAGTTCATTGGCTATATTTAAGAGGGAGTTAGATGTGGCCCTTGTGGCTAAGGGGATCAGGGGGTATGGAGAGAAGGCAGGTACGGGATACTGAGTTGGATGATCAGCCATGATCATATTGAATGGCGGTGCAAGCTCGAAGGGCCGAATGGCCTACTCCTGCACCTAATTTCTATGTTTCTACATGAGTGAACTGGGACATTTTGTTTTATGGGAATAATGCAGAAGAGAAATGGAGGACATTTAAAGGGGAAATTTTAAGAGTACAGAATCTTTATGTTCCTGTTCGGTTGAAAGGAAACAGTAAAAATTGGAAAGAGCCCTGGTTTTCAAGGGAAATTGGACATCTTGTTCGGAAAAAGAGGGAAATCTACAATAATTATAGGCAGCATGAAGTAAATGAGGTGCTTGAGGAGTATAAGGAATGTAAAAAGAATCTTATGAAAGAAATTAGAAAAGCTAAAAGAAGATATGAGGTTGCTTTGGCAAGTAAGGTGAAAGTAAATCCAAAGGGTTTCTACAGCTATATTAATAGCAAAAGGATAACGAGGGATAAAATTGGTCCATTGGAGAGACAGAGTGGATAGTTATCTGCAGAGCCAAAAGAGATGGGGGAGATATTGCGACCTCCGGTAGGCGGCGCGACTCTCGTCAGCAGCGGCCTCTGCAGCCCGTCCGCGTTTTATTATTTTTTGTCTATGTTTATATGTAGTTTTTGTTATTTTTTGTTGGGGTGTGTGTGTGGGGGGGGGGGGGGTGGGAGGGAGGGGGCAACTTCTAAATCTCTCCCTGCACGGGCGACCCGACCTTTTCTTGTCGGGTCTCCGTTGTCGTTGGGGCTGCAATGAGGAGCGGCCTCCAACAGAAGAAGACCGGGGACTCTGGTGCTGACTCACCTCACCGTCGCGGGCCTGGCCGAGTCCAGAGCGGGTGGAGCGGTGGTGGAGCGCTGCTGCTGCTGCTGCTGCTGCTGCTGATTCGGAGGCTGCAACTGCGGGTCTGCGGACGGCGGCACCGGGAGCCCGCGGGTCCCTGGAGGGAGACCGCTTTTCAGGGCTCCTGCAACGGCGACTTCTCCCGCCCGAGTTGCGGGGTCGAAGAGCTCCTGGAGCGGGGCCTAACATCACCGCCCCGCGCGGCTTGGAATGGCCGCGGGACTCTGCGAGCGCACGCCGGGGGCTCCAACATCAAGACCCGGTGTGCGACCTTGCATCACCCGGCGTGGCTTTAATGGCCGCGGGACAATCGCCATCACCAGCCGGGGGCTTTGACTTTGACTCTGACATCGGGGGGGGGGGGGGGGGGGGGAAGAGTGCAGTGGAGAGATAAGTTTTTTTTTGGCCTTCCATCACAGCAATGTGATGGATGTTTATGTAAAATGTAAATTATGTTGTGTCTGGGGTCTATTTGTTTGTAATGTATGGCTGCAGAAACGGCATTTCGTTTGGACCTCAAGGGGTCCAAAGGACAATTAAATTGACTATTGACTGACTATTGAACAATTTATTTTCTTCGGTATTCACCAAGAAGAAGGATATTGAATTATGTGAGGTAAGGGAAACTAGTAGAGTAGCTATGGATACTTTGACTTTCAAAGTAAAAAAAGTACTGACACTTTTGAAAAATATAAAAGTGGATAAGTCTCCAGGTCCTGACAGGATATTCCCTAGGACATTGAGGGAAGTTAGTGTAGAAATAGCCGGGGCTATGACAGAAATATTTCAAATGTCATTAGAAACGGGAATAGTCCCCGAGGATTGGCGTACTGCGCATGTTGTTCCATTGTTTAAAAAGGGTTCTAAGAGTAAACCTAGCAATTATAGGCCTGTTAGTTTGACTTCAGTGGTGGGCAAATTAATGGAAAAGATACTTAGAGATAATATATATAAGCATCTAGATAAACAGGGTCTGATTAGGAACAGTCAACATGGGTTTGTGCCTGGAAGGTCATGTTTGACTAATCTTCTTGAATTTTTTGAAGAGGTTACTAGGGAAATTGATGAGGGTAAAGCAGTGGATATTGTCTATATGGACTTTAGTAAGGCCATTGACAAGGTTCCTCATGGAAGGTTGGTTAAGAAGGTTCAACTGTTGGGTATAAATGCAGGAATAGCAAGATGGATTCAACAGTGGCTGAATGGGAGAAGCCAGAGGGTAATGGTGGATGGTTGTTTGTCGGGTTGGAGGCAGGTGACTAGTGGGGTGCCTCAGGGATCGGTGTTGGGTCCTTTGTTGTTTGTCATGTACATCAATGATCTGGATGAATGTGTGGTAAATTGGATTAGTAAGTGGATAATGAAGAGGATTTCTAAAGTCTACAGAGATAGAAACATAGAAACATAGAAATTAGGTGCAGGAGTAGGCCATTCGGCCCTTCGAGCCTGCACCGCCATTCAATATGATCATGGCTGATCATCCAACTCAGTATCCCGTTCCTGCCTTCTCTCCATACCCTCTGATCCCCTGGGCCTGGACTTCCCCAACATCGGGAACAATCTTCCTGCATCTAGCCTGTCCAACCCCTTAAGAATTTTGTAAGTTTCTATAAGATCCCCTCTCAATCTCCTAAATTCTAGAGAGTATAAACCAAGTCTATCCAGTCTTTCTTCATAAGACAGTCCTGACATCCCAGGAATCAGTCTGGTGAACCTTCTCTGCACTCCCTCTATGGCAATAATGTCCTTCCTCAGATTTGGAGACCAAAACTGTATGCAATACTCCAGGTGTGGTCTCACCAAGACCCTGTACAACTGCAGTAGAACCTCCCTGCTCCTATACTCAAATCCTTTTGCTATGAAAGCCAACATACCATTTGCTTTCTTTACTGCCTGCTGCACCTGCATGCCTACCTTCAATGACTGGTGTACCATGACACCCAGGTCTCGCTGCATCTCCCCCTTTCCCAATCAGCCACTATTTAGATAATAGTCTGCTTTCCCGTTTTTGCCAGATTTAGGCCATTTGGAAGAATGGGCTGAAAGATGGCAGATGGAGTTTAATGCTGATAAATGTGAGGTGCTACACCTTGGCAGGACAAATCAAAATAGGGCGTACATGGTAAATGGTAGGGAATTGAAGAATACAGTTGAACAGAGGGATCTGGGAATAACCGTGCATAGTTCCTTGAAGGTGGAATCTCATATAGATAGGGTGGTAAAGAAAGCTTTTGGTATGCTAGCCTTTATAAATCAGAGCATTGAGTATAAAAGCTGGGATGTAATGTTAAAATTGTACAAGGTATTGGTGAGGCCAAATCTGGAGTACGATGTACAATTTTGGTCGCCCAATTATAGGAAGGATGTCAACAAAATAGAGAGAGTACAGAGGAGATTTACTAGAATGTGGCCTGGGTTTCAACAACTAAGTTACAGAGAAAGGTTGAATAAGTTAAGTCTTTATTCTCTGGAGCGCAGAGGTTAAGGGGAGACTTGATAGAGGTCTTTAAAATGATGAGAGGAATAGACAGAGTTGATGTGGATCAGCTTTTCCCTTTGAGAATAGGGAAGATTCAAACAAGAGGACATGACTTCAGAATTAAGGGACAGAAGTTTAGGGGTAACCATATAACCATATAACAATTACAGCACGGAAACAGGCCATCTCAGCCCTACAAGTCCGTGCCGAACAAATTTGTTTTCCCCTTAGTCCCACCTGCCTGCACTCATACCATAACCCTCCATTCCCTTCTCATCCATATGCCTATCCAATTTATTTTTAAATGATACCAATGAACCTGCCTCCACCACTTCCACTGGAAGCTCATTCAACACCGCTACCACTCTCTGAGTAAAGAAGTTCCCCCTCATATTACCCCTAAACTTCTGAAACATGAGGGGGAACTTCTTTACTCAGAGAGTGGTAGCGGTGTGGAATGAGCATCCAGTGGAAGTGGTGGAGGCAGGTTCTTTGGTATCATTTAAAAATAAATTGGATAGGCATATGGATGAGAAGGTACTGGAGGGTTATGGTATGAGTGCAGGCAGGTGGGAGTAAGGGAAAAAAGATGTTCGGCATGGACTTGTAGGGGTGAGATGGCCTGTTTCCGTGCTGTAATTGTTATATGGTTATATGGTTATAAGGTTAGGGCATCATCACTTTAGTAAAGATACATCCTTTTATTCTGACACTGTGCCCTCTGGTCCGAGACTCTCCCACTAGTGGGAACATCTGTTTAGTTCTGAGATACAGCACAATTCCAATTTCACCAGAAAAAAAAATAATTAAAAACCCTGGACACTAAGAAAGACTCCCAATCGCTACGCTGAGCACTGCTCCCATCCACAGCCCAGGACCACTGCACTCAGACACTCCCCCAACTCCCCCCTTTTGTGCACAGCAACTGACAATTTTCCAACCAGCTTCAATCAAGCCAATTACCACATTAACCCTTCGCCCACCTGTGGCCAATCAATGTTTGTTGCGCACATTATGATATCCACCTGGGGCAGTAGTTGTCTGCAGGACAATAATTGCCCTCCGACTTGTTGCTCTTTGCATAAAGTGGCTGCTTGCATTTCCTTAAGTCAGAGAAGACCATAACACACAGAATCATAATTAGGTCATTCGGCCCAACGAGTCTGCCCCACCATTCAATCATGGCTGATCTATCTCTCCCTCCCAACCCCATTCTCCTGCCCATAACCCCTGACACCCATACTAATCAAGTATCTATCTATCTCTGCCTTAAATATATCCACTGACTAGGCCTCCATCGCCGTCTGTGGCAATGAATCCCACATATTCACCACCCTCTGGCGAAATAAATTCCTCTTCATCTCCTTCCTAAAGGAATGTCCTTTAATTCTGAGGCTGTGTCTTCTGGTACTAGACTAGTGGAAACATCTTTTTAGTTTAGTTCAGAGATACAGCATGGAAACAGGCCCTTCTGCCCACAGAGTCTGTACCGACCAGTGATCACCCTGTACACTCGCACTATTTTGTGTAATGGTACACCAGTCATTGAAAGTAGGCATGCAGGTGCAGCAGGCAGCGAAGAAAGATTCAGATTCAGATTCAATTTTAATTGTCATTGTCAGTGTACAGTACAGAGACAACGAAATGCATTATGGTATGTTAGCATTCATAGCAAAAGGATTGGAGTATAAGAGCAGGGAGGTTCTATTGCAGTTGTACAGGGTCTTGGTGAGACCACACCTGGAGTATTGTGTACAGTTTTGGTCTCTAAATCTGAGGAAGGACATTCTTGCCATAGAGGGAGTACAGAGAAGGTTCACCAGACCGATTCCTGGGATGGCAGGACTTTCATATGAAGAAAGACTGGATAGACTCGGCTTGAACTCGCTAGAATTTAGAAGATTGAGGGGGATCTTATAGAAACTTACAAAATTCTTAAGGGGTTGGACAGGCTAGATGCAGGAAGATTATTCCCGATGTTGGGGAAGTCCAGAACTAGTGGTCACAGTTTAAGGATAAGAGGGAAGTCTTTTAGGACTGATGAGAAAATCATTTTTTACACAGATAGTGGTGAATCTGTGGAATTCTCTGCCACAGGTGGTAGTTGAGGCTAGTTCATTGGCTATATTTAAGAGGGAGTTAGATGTGGCCCTTGTGGCTAAAGGGATCAGAGGGTACGGAGAGAAGGCAGGTATGGGATACTGAGTTGAATGATCAGCCATGATCGTATTGAATGGCAGTGCAGGCTCGAAAGGCCGAATGGCCTACTCCTGCACCTATTTTCTATGTTTCTATCAGTATTCACTTCTTCTCAAAAGGAAACTGCAAATCCTGTCAGTTACTCCAGGTTTTTGTGTCTATCTCTGGTTTAATTTGGCTTCCTAAACAAAATTCTATCTTGTGTTTCTTCCGCAACGGCGACTTCACCCGCCCGAGTTGCGGGGTCGAAGAGTACGTGGAGCGGGGCCTAACATCATCACCCGGCGTGGCTTGGAATGGCTGCGGGACGTTGCTAACGCCGGCCGGGGGCTCCAACGCCAAGACTCGGAGCGCGGCCTTGCATCACCCGGAGGCGTTAATGGCCGCGGGACAATTGCCATCGCCCGCCGGGGGCTTTGACTTTGACTCTGACATCGGGAGGGGAATGGGAGGTGCAGGGGAGAGATAAGTCTTTGCCTTCCATCACAGCGAGGAGGAGATGCGCTGTGATGGATGTTTGTGTAAATTGTGTTGTGCCTTGGTTCTTTTTTGTGTGTATGACTGCAGAAACAACATTTCATTTGAGCCGCAATGGGGTTCAAATGACAAATAAATTGTATTGTATTGTATTGTATTCTTTCAATTTAATATAATCATTTTCACAAATCAGGTGAAATGGAAAATACTTCTGTGCTCCAGATTTCAGGATTCATGCATGTCATAAATTAAAACATCTGCCTGCCTGCCTGCCTGCAGCATGTGACTCTAACCATGCTTAAAGCTTCTATTTAGATACACCAGTCAATCTAATTATTTCATGCCTACAAAAGATCCAATAAAACCATCCTCTTTTGGCGAACGTCTGAAGAATGACAACTGGGGTTTCCAACAGATCTTTATTCAAAAGTTCGATTTCCAGTTTACAGGTTCTTCAGACACGTCTGCCCACATCGGTGGTCAGCGCTGAACTAACGTGCGCAAGCAAAAACCGCGCGAAACAAGCGGCCCCTCCCGAGTCACGTGATCGCGGCTTCCGAATGCCGGGTTCGATATCTGCGTGCGCTAGCAGGCGCTGCTACACGGCCCCCCCCAGAATCCGCGGTAACGGAAACGCACGGGTAAACGGACGGTTCGACCGGAACGTGTGGTCCGAGGTCGTGGGGCGAGCGTAACAATAGGGACCTGTAAAACAGGACCGGAGGGGCACGAAAAACACGAACGAGGGACGGGCGTAACAAAGGGGGGGGGGCCGGAGAAACATAACCGGGGTTAACAGGTGCAGAGGGCGGTAAAACAACAGGTGGACGTCCTCTACACCGTGGAGTAGCCACTGTCACTGGGCTATCCTCGTCAACGTATGCTGGCTTAAGATGGCTCACGGAGACGAACTCCTCCTTGCCACCCAGGTCCAACATGAACGTCGAGACACCAGTACTGAGCACCTTGTACCGACCCTCGTACACCCGCTGGAACGGCGAGCGTTGAGCATCTCTACGAAGTAAAACATGAGCACAATCCCGTAACATAGTAGGTACATGCAACAAAGACAAACCATGCCGGGAAGTGGGAATTTCGGACGTGAATTCGGAAATGCAGGCGAGGTGCCGCTGCTGTCTGGCAGACCAGGGGTCAGATACCTTGGTCAAAGTGAACGTTAGTGGCTTGTGATCTGTGAATGCGGTGAACGCGCGCCCCTCCAGGAAATAACAAAAATGGCAGATCGCTAGGTAGAGTGCGAGGAGTTCCCGGTCGAAAGCACCGTACTTAACTTCGGGGGGTTGCAGCCGCCTGCTGAAAAATGCCAGTGGCACCCAGCGACTACCTTCACGCTGCTCGAGGACGGCGCCTAACGCGACGTCGGAGGCGTCCGCGGTGAGAGCCGTTTGGGCTGACGCCCTAGGGTGCTTCAGCATAGTGGCGTTGGCCAACGCGGTCTTAGCCCCATCGAACGCCTTCTGTGCCTCCTTGGACCAGACCTGGTCCTTGGGCTTACCGGCAAGGCATTGGAACAACGGCCGCACAATGGCGGCTGCAGACGGGATGAATCAGTGGTAGAAGTTAACCATCCCGATAAACTCCTGTAGACCCTTGACCGATAGAGGCCTCGCGAAGCGACGGATAACGTCGACTTTCTCGGGCAGTGGCTGTGCACCGTGGGAGGTGATGTTGTGACCCAAGAATGAAATGGAATGCAATCCAAACTGGCACTTGTCAGGGTTGATCACCAACCCGTGTTTGTGCAGCCGTTCGAAGAGTAGGCGTGGGCCCTCGGTGGGAAAGTGATGGACCACGCCATGACGGGGCACGGACCCGTCGAACCGGGGCGTGAGCAACCCTGGGAAGTCAGCAAGCAGGGCTGCAAAAGGTTGCTGGATCACAGCTACCTCGACCAGTTGCTGTATGGTCATTGCGGATTGCGCGGCTTGGCAAGGCGTGGGTCCGACACCTCGTACATGGACTAACCATACGTGGGTTTTGAATTACATTTTACTCAGATGCAAGCCAAGGAATGGCATAATTGTTAGCTGTTAATTAAACATAATCAACCTCAGCAAATTGACAATATCCCATTGAAAGGGAGTGGGTGTTTAAGCTGTCAGGACATTTTATTATTTGCCAAAATATACATCTCAATAGCATAATGATAGAAAAGTTATTTTTCCACGCACCACTCGTAAGTCTAGAGATTTTTTTAATGCTAAATTAAGCTTCAGAAGAGTTTTCTTTTTGCATGTAAAAACCCACTTCACAACCACGGGCGATTTTAAAATTTTACAGCCAAATTGATCACCTGAAACTTTTTTGATACCAAGGGAATCAAGAAAAAATACAAATATTGCCTTACCTTTGATGAAATGCAGTGAGCAAACGCGATAATTCCCAATATTTTCAATTTCGATATCTGCACGGCCAATGTTCACCAAGCGCTTTAGCTGCTGTTGTCCCTCCAGCTCTTGCTGCTCTTTACCTTCATCTCACTTCACTTTTGGAAATCTGAAGTTGGGTACGATGTCTCTCACGCTTGCCCTGACTTCCACAATATTTTACTGTGCACAAATTCACCATTTTGGCGGTTTCTAAAAAGGTAGGAAAGTACACATTTCATGTATTAACAACATATACCGGAAGATGCGATGTCCTCCAGATGGATTGAGTGGTACCGTGCGTCAAGCCCTATGACCTGGTGACCATACGTGCAACCGCCCTATATATGACGTGAATATGGCTGTAATTACATTATATAAAAATAATATGAATATAATTGTGAGGGTGCATTTTGAATGAGGTCCGGCTCCTGAACCAGCCTAATTAATGGGTGAGGGCAGTTTCTGTGGGTTCCCCCATTTACTGAACCCCACTGACTGCCAGTGTACAGAGTGGGGGTCATGGGCATAGTGGGACTGGGGCAGTGCCAGGCTGGGGGAAGGCGAAGGCATCTTCCCCTGACAGGAAAATGCCAAACCCTAACTCCCCCCCCCCCCCCCCGCCCCTTCCAGAGCAGCCCACGGCTGGAGCTGGAGCCGCTTTGGGATCGGCTGCGGGCTCCGTATGTGTGGTCCCACAGCGCGTCCACCTTGGCCAGCATGCCCTTCTGGATCATCGTGGTGATGGGGAGCAGCACTGCCCGGCACACTGCCCGGCACACTGCCCGGGCCGCCTTCTGCACCCCCATAGCACCGCTCCGTCATTCTGCCACTCGCTCGCTGCAACACCGGCCTACCCACAGCCCAACCACGCGCAGCATCCCGACCACCCATTCGCACCCACCAGCGGCCTGACCGACCACCCATTCGCACCCACCAGCGGCCCGACCGACCTCTCTCAGCACCCACCGGTGACCCGACAGCCTGACCGATCCTTCGCAGCATCCACCGGCCAACCGACAGCCCGACCCTAACTCTACATTTGTTATTTATCAGTTTTATTTAACAATTCATATCATAACTTTTGGTATGCTAGCCTTTATAAATCAGAGCATTGAGTATAGAAGCTGGGATGTAATGTTAAAATTGTACAAGGCATTGGTGAGACCAAATCTGGAGTATGGTGTACAATTTTGGTCGCCCAATTATAGGAAGGATGTCAACAAAATAGAGAGAGTACAGAGGAGATTTACTAGAATGTTGCCTGGGTTTCAACAACTAAGTTACAGAGATAGGTTGAATAAGTTAGGTCTTTATTCTCTGGAGCGCAGAAGGTTAAGGGGGGACCTGATAGAGGTCTTTAAAATGATGAGAGGGATAGACAGAGTTGATGTGGACAAGCTTTTCCCTTTGAGAATAGGGAAGATTCAAACAAGAGGACATGACTTCAGAATTAAGGGACAGAAGTTTAGGGGTAATATGAGGGGGAACTTCTTTACGCAGAGAGTGGTGGCGGTTTGGAATGAGCTCTCAGTGGAAGTGGTGGAGGCAGGTTCATTGGTATCATTTAAAAATAAATTGGATAGGCATATGGATGAGAAGGGAATGGAGGGTTATGGTATGAGTGCAGGCAGGTGGGACTAAGGGGGAAAAACATTTGTTCGGCATGGACTTGTAGGGCCGAGATGGCCTGTTTCCGTGCTGTAATTGTTATATGGTTATAACTTTATAAAGATAAATCAATTGTAAAACAAAATGATCAGCAAGGTTACCATTACCTTAATTCCTTGGAAACCTTGCTATTGTTTTGATGTAATGAGGAGGGAGCCATGATCCCAGAATACTCGCTGCCCAGTGACCAGGAAACAAAGCGCATGATTGAGGTTGGACAATTGACCTGGACGATGACACGTTGGCCGGGCTCGCGTCAACGAGCTGCAGGTCTAAAAGACATACGACAGAAGAAGAAGAGGTTGGACGTTAATTGACCAATGTCAAACGTGCTTTGATTGGACAATTACTATTCAGAAAATTGGAGGTTTTTCCTCATATTTTAAAAATATGTGCAGGTTTTGTTCTTGACGAGTTTCAGGTATGATTTATATAATATTTTTACTCAATGTTAAAAATTCAGGTAGTTTCTGCGATTTGGGTCAAAAACTTAAATGAGAAAGCACCTCAGGTCACAGCCAAATGAGAGATACCTGAGGGTGACGAGGGGGATTTTGTGGGAATCATTGAAGATCTCTAAGCCCAATCTTGCTCCAAGTTCTCCGTGACCTTCCACACCTGGCTCTAGAGAAGCTGTTCAGGAACAACTTGATGGGATTTCTTCTGGCCCCGGATCTCTTCCAGATGGCGTGAAGGGGAAGGTTTGAATCATCTGCCGACTGATGTGGTCACCAGCTGTTTGCGAGGAACTTTCCCACCAAAGACTTGCAAGAATATGCCACTGGGGCACACGATGACTCAGAGCCCGAAGAGTTTGACAAATTTCTCAAGCGTCGTGGATTCTCCCGTACAGCCCCAAGAGGTATTGGACGTATACTTGTCCCATTACACCCGTATACTTGTCCCATTGCACCCGTATACCTGTCCCATTACACCCGTATACCTGTCCCATTACACCCGTATACCTGTCCCATTGCACCCGTATACCTGCCCCATTGCATCAGTATATCTGTCCGTTTCCTCAAGCGCCCATTTGCTGATCACTCCAGAGGCACAGCGCGCAAAACCCAGAGACAGATCCCCCCCCCCCCAATGTCTATCCCCCTCACAGTCCCCACCCTGACCAACAACCCCAGGTATTGGCAGAAATTCACTACTAAATAGAGACACAAGTACATATCAGTGGTCCCTGTTAAACTCCTTCAAGTAGGCCCAGACCACAACTTTAGTGAATAAACCTTAATGAGGGGAAGGGGATAGACTCGGCGTGTTCTCGCTAGATCGATGCTGCCGCCGACCCTCACCTGCCGACCGATGATGCCCAGCCTCGCCTCGCCGCCTCAACGGTAACTTGGACTCCCTCCCGCTCGCCGCCCTCCGGGATCGCCGCACCGGCCCCACCCAACATGGCCGCCGGACCCAACCCACCCAACATGGCCGCCGGATCCGACCCACTCAACATGGCCGCCGGACCCGACCCACCCAACATGGCCGCCGGACCCGACCCACCCAACATGGCCGCCGAACCCGACCCACTCAACATGGCCGCCGGACCCGACCCACCCAACATGGCCGCCGTACCCGACCCACCCAACATGGCCGCAGCACTGGGCCCGACCCACCCAACATGGCCGCCGGACCCGACCCACACAACATGGGCGCCGCACTGGGCCCACGCAACATGGCTGCCGTATCAGACCCACCCAACATGGCCGCCGTACCCGACCCACACAACATGGCCGCCGGACCTGACCCACCCAACATGGCCGCCGGATCCGACCCACCCAACATGGCCGGCAGACCCGACATGGCCGCCGGAGCCGACCCACCCAACATGGCCGCCGGACTCGACGCACTCAACAAGGCCGCCGTACCCGACCCACCCAACATGGCCGCCGCACTGGACCCGACCCACACAACATGGGCGCCGCGCTCGGCCCACCCAACATGGCCGCCGTAACCGACCCACCCAACATGGCCGCCGGACCTGACCCACCCAAAATGGCCGCCGTACCCGACCCACCCAATATGGCCGCCGGACTGGGCCCGACCCACCCAACATGGCCGCCGGACCCGACCCACCCAAAATGGCCGCCGTACCCGATCCACCAGGCCTGCCAGACATCGCCGCCGCACTGGGCCCACCCAACAATGTTGTAAAATAGGTGTTGTACTTCCGGTGGCGCTGGTGCCAGCAGCCTCCACCTACAGCCGGTATCTTTTTGTTTTTTTGTTTATTTAGTTATGTAAAAGTGTGTTTTTTTAATGTCTTTATGTGGGGGAAGAGGGCACGGTGCGGGGGATACCGTCCTTCAGCCGCTTCCTGGTGAGGACGCGACTATTATTCGAGTCGCGTCCTCGCTCCCCCCCCTCCCCCCACAGTGGCCTACCTACCTGGATTGGCGCGGCCTTTCGTGCCGGGATCGACCGGAGCTTCAGCAGCGGCGGGACAGCGCTGGAACATCGCGGGGCTGGTGATGCCTTACCGGGGGTCGCCGTCTGGAGCCCGGAGTGCTGGACCTGCTGCACCGACATCCTGGAGCTGCGGTTTGCAGAGCTCCCAACGCGGGCGGCGCTGATGGACAGCGCGGGGTCCTGCGACTCTGCCCGGCTCAGCCTGTGGACTCAGGAGCTGCAGACTCCGGCAGCGGGAGGCGGCTGATCAGGAGGTCCAGGCCGCTGAGGAGGAGGATGCTCACCGTCGGGGTTCGGCGTCGTCGTTCCACCAGCCCGGCGTGAGGGCCTGAACATCGGGCCACCCGGGGCGGCGACTGCGGGTGCTGGGAAGGCCCCGACCACGGATGAACATGGAGGGGAGGCTGGCTGGACTATGGTGCCATCCTCACCTTGGTGCCATTTATAGAAACATAGAAATTAGGTGCAGGAGTAGGCCATTCGGCCCTTCGAGCCTGCACCGCCATTCAATATGATCATGGCTGATCATCCAACTCAATATCCCGTACCTGCCTTCTCTCCATACCCCCTGATCCCCTTAGCCACAAGGGCCACATCTAACTCCCTCTTAAATATAGCCAATGAACTGGCCTCAACTACCCTCTGTGGCAGAGAGTTCCAGAAATTCACCACTCTCTGTGTGAAAAAAGTTCTTCTCATCTCAGTTTTAAAGGATTTCCCCCTTATCCTTAAGCTGTGACCCCTTGTCCTGGACTTCCCTAACATCGGGAACAATCTTCCTGCATCTAGCCTGTCCAACCCCTTAAGAATTTTGTAAGTTTCTATAAGATCCCCTCTCAATCTCCTAAATTCTAGAGAAGGGGCAGGATTAGTAAATTGTAAACTTGAAACAGTGTCCACAAATATTAAACTACTTTTCCTTCGACAGACACAACTAGGGAATATAATTAGGTCTAAAAACAAAGAGCGGGAGGCACTCAGCAGATCAGGCAGCATTTTCGTCACCACAAAGTGAACGGACAAGCATCATTTTGATCAGGTCCCTTCTTCAGATTGAAGTTGTAAATAAATGGAATGCTGAAGAGATGAGGTGAGCCAAACCTGTGCAACTGGTAGGTGGATGGAGGTACTTTGTACCTATCCATGTTCTCCAGAGATGCTGCCTAACCCGCTGAGTTACTCCAGCACTCTGTGAAACGTCACCTATCCATGTTCTCCACAGATGTTGCCTGACCCACTGAGTTACTCCAGCACTCTGTGAAACGTCACCTATCCATGTTCTCCACGGATGCTGCCTGACCCGGTGAGTTACTCCAGCACTCTGTGAAACGTCACCTATCCATGTTCTCCACAGATGCTGCCTGACCCACTGAGTTACTCCAGCACTCTGTGAAACGTCACCTATCCATGTTCTCCAGAGCTGACCTGTCTTCACTAAGGAAGACACAAAAAATCTCCCAGAAGTACTGGAGGTCAGAGGATCTAAGGGGATCAAGGAACTGAAGGTTATTAGGACAGTCATTAGGCGAGAAATAGTATTGGGTAGGCTATTGGGACTGAAGGACGATAAATCCCCTGGGCTTGATGAACTGCATCCCAGGGTCCTCAGGGAGGTGGCTCTAGAAATAGTGGAAGCATTGATGATAATTTTCCAATGTTCAATAGATTCAGGATCAGTTCCTGTGGATTGGAGGATAGCTAATGTTATCCCACTTTTCAAGAAAGGAGCGAGAGAGAAAACAGGGAATTACAGACCAGTTAGCCTGACTTTGGTTGTGGGAAAGATGCTGGAGTCAATTATTAAAGAGGTAATAATGGGGCATTTGGATTAGTCCAAGTCAGCATGGATTTATAAAAGGAAAATCATGCTTGACTAATCTTCTGGAATTTTTTGAGGATGTGACAAATAAAATGGATGAAGGAGTCAGTGGATATAGTGTATCTAGACTTTCAGTAAGCCTTTGATAAGGTCCTGCGCGGGAGATTGGTGACTAAAATTAGAGCACATGGTATTGGGGGTAGGGTGTTGACATGGATAGAAAATTGGTTGGCAGACCGGAAGCAAAGAGTGGGAGTGAACGTGTCCTTTTCAGAATGACAGGCAGTGGCGAGTGAAATGCCGCAAGGCTCGGTGTTGGGGCCGCAACTGTTTACCATATATATTAATGATTTGGAAGAGGGAATTAGGAGCCACACTAGCAAGTTAGCAGATCACACAACGCTGGGTGGCAGTGTGAACTGTGAAGAGGATGTTAGGAGGTTGCAGCGTGACCTGGACAGGTTGAGTGAGTGGGCAGATTCGTGGCAGATGTAGTATAATATAGATAAATATAAGGTTATCCACTGGTGGCAAAAACAAGGGGGCAGATTATTATTATCTCAATGGGGTTAGGTTAGGTCCTTGTACACCAGTCACTGAAAGTTGGCTTACAGGTACAGCAGGCAGTGAAGATAGCTAATGGAATGT
The DNA here is from genome assembly GCA_036785375.1 of Leucoraja ocellata. Classification (NCBI taxonomy): domain Eukaryota; kingdom Metazoa; phylum Chordata; class Chondrichthyes; order Rajiformes; family Rajidae; genus Leucoraja; species Leucoraja ocellata. Next base: position 24,915 of record JAWMAR010002773.1, on the reverse strand, counting down.
TGCCCTTCATAACAAGAGGATTTCGGTATAGGAGTAAAGAGGTTCTTCTGCAGTTGTATAGGGCTCTGGTAAGACCACATCTGGATTATTGTGTTAAGTTTTGGTCTCCTAATTTGAGAAAGGACATCCTTGTCATTCTGCAGCATAGGTGCACAAGATTGATCCCTGGGATGGCCGGACTGTCATATGAGGAAAGGTTTAAAAGACTAGGATTGTATTCACTGGAGTTTATAAGAATAAGGGGGATCTTATAGAAACATATAAAATTATAAAAGGACTGGACAAGCTAGATGCAGGAAAAATGTTCCCAATGTTGGGCGAGTCGAGAACCAGGGGCCACAGTCTTAGAATAAAGGGGAGGTCATTTAAGACTGAGGTGGAAAAAAAATTTCCACCCAGAGAGTTGTGAATTTGTGGAATTCCCTGCCACAGTGGGCAGTGGAGGCCAAGTCACTGGATGGATTTAAGAGAGAATTGGATAGAGGTCTAGGGGCTAGTGGAATCAAGGGTTATGGGGAGAAGGCAGGCACGGGTTATTGATTGGGGACGATCATCCATGATCACTATGATGGCCGTGCTGGCTCGAAGGGCCAAATGGCCTCCTCCTGCACCTATTTTCTATGTTTCTATGACCCTCTGAGTTACTCCAGCACTCCGTGAAACGTCACCTATCCATGTTCTCCACAGATGATGCCTGACTCGCTGAGTTACTCCAGCACTCTGTGTCTTTTGAGCAAGAGCATTCAAATATCTTTACAAATCTCTACAACAGTTTGTCCAGTCCAAAGCTCAATGAATGACCATTACACACACACACATTCCTTTCACCTGAAAGTCCTTCACAAGAACTCATAATAAACAAGCTGTGATTAGGGTAGTTAACATTAACCATTTCACACAAGTGGTTAACAACTAGTTCACATTAACTTTCCTCAACCAAGTACAATGTAGATCCACTTTAAATTCCTCGCTGTCTTCTTACCAGAGATATCCTTGTCACCGGCATGCTAGACCAGAAGCTACGTTATAGGTTGCATGCATAAACCATCTACAGGTACATAAAACATACTCACGTATAGACTGCTTCCTAGTGGATACAAAACTAATACTATGAACCTACATTAAGAACCTACTAACAAACCTACTTAAGAACTTACAAAATTCTTAAGGGGTTGGACGGGCTAGATGCAGGAAGATTGTTCCCGATGTTAGGGAAGTCCAGGACAAGGGGTCACAGCTTAAGGATAAGGGGGAAATCCTTTAAAACCGAGATGAGAAGAACTTTTTTCACACAGAGAGTGGTGAATCTCTGGAACTCTCTGCCACAGAAGGTAGTTGAGGCCAGTTCATTGGCTATATTTAAGAGGGAGTTAGATGTGGCCCTTGTGGCTAAGGGGATCAGGGGGTATGGAGAGAAGGCAGGCACGGGATACTGAGTTGGATGATCAGCCATGATCATATTGAATGGCGGTGCAGGCTCGAAGGGCCGAATGGCCTACTCCTGCACCTAATTTCTATGTTTCTATGTTTCTAAATATCACACCAATACGATTTCAGATCACTCCCCGCTAACTTTCGTTTTAAAATTGGAAGGAATCTCTACGAACAAATCGTTCTGGAGGTTTAACTCGCAAATTCTGAAAGACCCACAAGGGAGTATATATCTAAAAAAACAGATGGACCTATTTTTTGAGACAAATGATACACCAGATATATCGCCCACTTTATTATGGGAATCCTTCAAAGCATTTATTAGAGGAGTCATTATCTCGTATCAAGCTTTTCAAAACAAAAAGAATAAGAATGAACAAAGACAATTAGAAGAACAAATCAGACAACTAGATATAGATAATGCTAAAGATCCAACTATGGATAAACATAATAAAATTGTAATACTGAAATTTAAGCTAAATAAATTATCAGAGAAGATTATAAGATTATTCCAAATTACAAAACAAGAACATTTTGAATTTGGGGATAAACCCCATAAACTTTTTGCACGCCAATTGAAAAAACGGGAAAAAGATCATGTAATTTTAAAGATTAAATCAGATAGAGGGGAATTATTAACACTACCTAATGATATCAATAAAATATTTGCTCAATATTACGAGAATTTATACACATCGAAAACACTAATAGACAATAATAAAGTTTCAGAATTTTTGGACAATTGTTACCTTCCAAAACTAGAATGTATTACTGTATATCACAAAATCCCAAATCAGTATACCAAACATATTAAATCTAATTCAGGACTTTGGATCTTTCTCAGGATACAGAATAAACTGGAACAAAAGTGAAATTATGTCGATAAAATCGAAAAAATTTCAAAAGAGAGCTGGGATAAACACTTACTATATGTGCATAAATGCTCGATCAACATACTCAAATCCAATATAAAACATTACATGGACTATATTATTCAAAAACTAAAATAAATAAACTTTTCCCCAATGTCTCACCCATTTGTGATAAATGTCAGTCACAAGAAGCTAACATAGCGCACTCTTTTGTTTTCTGTATAAATATCCAAAAATTCTGGAACGAAATATTTGAAATCTTCAGAAAATTATTTAAAATAAAACTTGTACCAAAAGCAGAATGGATCATTTTTGGAATATCGGAAGGTAACCCCGAATTAAATGTGTTTCAAAAGAACTTACTTAATTACGGGCTAATAATGGGAAAAAAGCTTAAACTCAAATTTTGGAAAAATGCTCCAATACCAAAAATAAAAATGTGGATTTCAAACATGTTCGAAACACTACACTTGGAAGAGATGAGACTACTCCTAGCAGGCAAAGCAGACCACTTCCAAAAGACGTGGTCTGCATTTACGGAACTATTACAAGCATAAGGTGCAATAGTAATTTAAAATATAAATGGTACCAGGATCTGGTAACGGGGGGTATAAAATATATATATTTTTTAAAAAACGGTTGGTATATCCTTTGTGTTACAACAGAGCGATTGTTTTTCCTTTTTTTTTTCCTTTTCTTTCTAGGGTCTTATTTCCTTTCTTTACTACCTTCTCTAATTTCTTCCCCACAGGGCTTTCTTCTCCCAACACTTTCCTGCACCTTCACAATTCTTGCTCACTTTCCTTACTTCTTTTATTTCTACCTTCTTTAAAGCTCGAAAAACGAAGTGGTACAACAAAATGTAATAAGATTTATGTGATGCATATTATTGTAATTTACTGTACGTCTAATAAAAAATAAACAAATAAAAAATATACTCCCTTACGAGTGTAGAACCAGGAAAGAAATCGAAGGCTTTGTGAACCAGCATACCGATGCACATTAACAATTTCCCCCCGCAAACTGTGCACCTCAAACGGCAGTACTTTTAAATATACTCCCTTTCGAGTGTTGAACCACCAAGCAAATGGACAGGCATCATGAACCTGTACACCGACGCACTTTAACAATTTCCCAAGCAACACCAACGAATAACAATTTATGTCGCATACTGAACCAGTACACCGACCGACAGACCAACACTCAAACGGCTCCCTCGCCCGTGTATGCTCCCTCGCCCGTGTATATCATGAACCAAGTCGACAGGACGTCAACCAAAAATCACCAAATCCGTCCGGGACAAACCGTTGATCGACTAGGTGCGAGCGGGACTGCACACAAAAGGTAGTCGGAGGGATGGAGGGGCCAGCTGAGTGAGGAGTTTTGGCCCGGGTGCGCAAAGTCCCGCGCCCGGGCCAAAAGTCCTCACTCAGCTGGCCCCTCCATCACTCCGGCTACCCTTTGTGTTCTGCTACACGCAAAGTCCCGCACAACCCCCCCATCCAACTCATGAACCTACGATCGGCCAGGAGAAGGAAGAGAGGGGGGGGTAGGGGGGGATGTCGGCGGAGGCGAGCGAAGGTCCCGAAGGTCGGACAGCTTGGCCGGGCTGCCGACCGACGAGGGCCACGAGCGAGGCGCTACTGCTGCACTCCATGGGCTGCACTACGCCGGGACGGGTGAGGCGGGGCCGGACGCAGCTCTCCGAGCCGACAGTCCCCCAACTCGACCAGAGTCCGGCCCTTCTGACCCAGCGGTGCGCGCGCGCGTGTGTGCGGGTAAGGCATTGCTGCCCCCCGCACGCCGCCGCGGCGCAAGGCCGGGAAAGAGGTAACCGAACGTGGGGAAGAGAGGAAGAAAGCGGTTGTAGGAGGTGACCGCGTGCGCGACCGCGCCCTCCGCGCGACCGACGGAGGACAGCTTTGGAGCGAGCGAGCGTCTTGCCCGCCCCGCCTCCCCCCCCTGACAGGGAGGCCGGTCCGCCGACAAAAGTTTGGCTCGAGGGATGACTTTCAATAGATCGCAGCGAGGTAGCTGCTCTGCTACTTACGAAACCCTGAGCCAGAATCAGGTCGTCTACGAATATTTTAGCACCAGGTTCCCCACGAACATACGGTGTGCTAAACGGGTGAGAGGCGGCGCACATCTGTCCGCACTCCAGGCCAGTAGCAATCGGCACTTCTCGCCGACCGCCGCCGCGTAGACGGCGGCCGGTTATCCCAGGCCAACCAGCGAGCCGTGGCGCTAGGGTATCGTTACGTTTAGGCGGGATTCAGACTTAGGGGCGTTCAGTCATAATCCCGCTACTGAGGTGCAATTTACCCCATTAGATGCACCGTTTCATACGGCCACCCCAACATGGCCAAACTGTGCAGAAGGCGTGCAATGGCTAATGAAACATTGGCACACATCTCCGGACAATGTCACGCAGTCAAAAATGCACGTATTAAGCGCCATAATAGGATCATGGACAAACTGAAGGCGCAGGTTGCTAAGCACGGATGGACTGTCCACATCGAACCGAGGTTTAGAATGGAGGATGGAAGACTGTGGAAGCCCGACTTGATATTTGTCAAAGGGCAGGAAGTGGCAGTGGTCGATGTGACAGTGGG